>JAXCHB010000448.1:0-210402 GCA_036926305.1 Uropetala carovei
GAGAGAGAGAGAGAGAGAGAGAGAGAGAGAGAGAGAGAGAGAGAGAGAGAGAGAGAGAGAGAGAGAGAGAGAGAGAGAGAGAGAGAGAGAGAGAGAGAGAGAGAGATGAGAGGAGTGAGACTGAGGAATAGCGAAGAATCGGTGAAAATAGAAGCATAGTGAAAGCAATAGGGAGAAGATAGTGGATTAGACGGATAGAGATGAATAACTAGCGTAGACAGAATGGGGAGAAATTGGGATAGGAATGGGATTGAGACCGGGGCGTCCCAAGGGTAGGGCGAATGAGGGCGGCAGCTCAGGGCCCAGCGTTTCGGTATCACCGTTAGGAATATCTTAAGTTTAATTTGGTGGTTAATGTTAAGAGACGATCTGCCCCGGGCTCCTCTTCTGTCCCCTTCTCCAGAGATGGGCATGGATGGTGTAATAGGAAAATGGGACGGGAGGGAAAAATAAGAGATGAGCTGGATTGAGGTAAGACTTGGAGGATAGTAGAAATAGGGAGGGACGTACCTGATTAAATGACAAGAAGAGAGGGAATGGCACATGGAGAGAAAGAGGAACGAATTCGAGAAAGGACGGATTAATGAGAGGGAGAGAGAATTGTCTGAGAGAAAGGTGTCAGAGAGATAGAGGGAGAGAAGTGTCTGAGAGAGGTGTCAGAAAGAAATGAGAAAGAGAAATTTATTATGAAAATTATTATTAAAATAAGAGAAGAACTGGAATGGGGTAATACTTGGAGGATAGTAGAAATAGGGAGGGACGTATTAGATTAAATGGACAAGAAGAGAGGGGAATGGCAAATGGAGAGAAAGAGGAATGAAGTCGAGAAAGGACGGATAAATGAGAGGGAGAGAGAGTTATCTGAGATAAAAGTGTCAGAGAGAGAAATGAGAGAGAGAGAGAAATTGATTTAAAATGTGAGATGAGGTAAATGAAAGCGGAGAGAGAAATGTGACATAATAGAGTGAGGTAGAAGATATAATAGAAGTGGAATTTACGCTAGTAGAGAGAAAGAGAAGGAGATAAGAATTTTAGGTAGAGAAGCGCGAAGAATAAAGAGCTGGGAGGTCAAACTATAAACGGAGAGAGAGAGAAAGAATGAGAGAGGTTGAGAGAGAAAGTGAAATATCTAGGTGGAAAGGCGGAAGAAGATACGAGAGAGAGAGGGCGTGAGAGAAGGATGAATGCGAAGGGACGGACAGGGAGGCATACTTTATAAAGTCTTATCTCCTGAGAGGAGGTTCCTTCCTTTCTACAGGAATACGTCGAAAAATATTACGTTTAAAACGTCGTTTTTGGGGCTTTACGCATGCCGTTTGTTAGTGCGCTTGCGTTCGAAAGAAATTTCCCAAACGTAATCAGATAGCGTCTTTTTCTCAGTAAAAGTTAAAACAGATGAGAATTGAATATGAATTTTTATAATGAAAAACTTCAAATAACATTAACATTCTACGAACTAATTTTAATCTCGAAGCATGAAAAATGTTTATAAATTCATTTCAGTACAAGGGAAAAATCACTTCGATGTATAGGACGGAAATATTTGGGAGTTATATAAAGTTGTTCCGTTTTCCTTTAGATTAATGATAGATAAAAATTTTGTTATAGATGGCAATTAATTAACAAACATTAAAAATCATTTCTTCGGAAGGTATTACTCTTCATTAGAACAATCGCTAAATCTTTATATTTTAAATTTATTTCTTTTCCATGGCGATCGAAAGTGTGCAAAAAATAAAACAATCAAATTTATCCATATACGTATATATATTAGGTATATATATATATGTCCCTTCCAACTGCCTCAGTTCACTGCCTCAAAGTCGGCGGAAGGTGTAAACGGAGGCTAAAGGGTGAAGAACAGTGGTGTCCTCGGACACCGGTAGGTTCAACCATGCTGTGAAGTCTTTCTGCAATATCTCCGGCCAAAGTGAAAGAGGTACTCACCAACCCGCTCTGGGCCAGCGTGTTGTTTTAAGGCCCACAATCCCCCCATGACATGTACACCCATAAAAAACGGCCCTCATTCTCCGGAGGCTGGATTGCCTCTGACCGTGGCAGTGGTCAGGAACAAGGCAGGAAGGCAGAGGGTGCTAAGAATCCCCGGAGGTTAAACACCCACTGCCACTCTTTCTCATCCTTACCCAATTCCTTTAACCTCAACCTAACTACCTTTAACTGCCGGACTTTGTCCAGTGAAGATAAACTTCAGAGAGCTCCAAGAACAACTGGAGAAGATCAAGTGGGACATTTTAGGACTTAGTGAGGTGAGAAGAAAAGGTGAAGGCCTTTTGGAGTTGAAGAGTGGAGATATTTTTTATTACAGGGGAACTGACACAGGAAGAACAGGAGGTGTTGGATTCATCATCAACAAAAAATTGAAGAATAATATCGTGGAAATGGAAAGTTCATCCGAGCGGGCAGCTAGACTAGTGCTTCAAATAAATAAAAGATATCAACTTCAAATAGTCCAAGTTTATGCGCCAACGTCATCATACTCGGATGAGGAAGTGGAAGATTTTTACCAAGAAGTTGGAGAACTGCACGACAAAGGAAGCTGCCATCTAAAAGTGGTCATGGGTGATTTCAATGCCAAGGTAGGAGAACAAAAGGAAGACGACAGCGCAGTTGGAAAATGGGGCTATGGAGACAGAAATGAACGAGGGGACCGCCTTGTAGACTTTGCTGAATGTACTAGTCTATATATAATGAACACTTTCTTCAAAAAGAATCCCAATAGAAAATGGACCTGGAAAGGACCCAATGGTACCAAAAACGAAATTGACTACATACTAGTAAATAAGAAGCAATTGGCTGAAGACTGTTCCGTCCTCAACCAGTTTAAAACTGGAAGCGACCATCGCTTGGTAAGGTGCAGAATAAAATTCAACTCAAAGTTAGAAAGACAGAAGCTTTTAAAGAAGCCTAAGTCTATTATCAACCACGCAGGTGCTAAAAGAACGAAAAGAAAGAATTTCAGCTCCAACTGAAAAATCGATTCAGTGCACTGGAAGACCAAGAAGTTGAATCCCAATTTATAGAGATACTCAAGGAAACTGCTGAAGAAATAGGCGGAACAGTTAAAACAAAGCCAGAGAAAAAGTTGACTGAAAAAACAAGACTGCTGATGGAAAAAAGAAGGAAAATGTTAATTACTAATGATCCTAAAGAAATGATCCATTTTGCAGAACTAAACAAAACTATAAGGAAGTGCATCAAGGAAGATGTGAAAAAACATAATTATGAACTAATCGAGAAAGCCATAGAAAACAATAGAAGTTACAAGAAAATGAAGCAACATCTCTCGATCGGAAAGAGACAGCTGGTGGCCTTGATGCTAGAAGACGGCTCCATAACCCATAGTAGGAAACTGATCCTGAAACGGGTACAAGAATTTTACACCAAGCTGTATGAGGATCCTCTAGGAAATGATGAAGTAAATGATGATGCAAACATGCCCACCGAAGAGGTCCCAGGTATCCTTCCGGAAGAGGTGAGACACGCAATCAGAAGTATGAAGAATGGAAAAGCATCTGGAATGGATGGTATCACAGCGGAAGTATTCAAAGCAATGGGGAATCATACGGAAACAATTCTTGCTAAGATTTTTAATTCCTGTCTGAGGAAGAAAAAGATACCAGAAACATGGAACCACGCATGTATTATCCTTTTGCACAAGAAAGGTTCCAAAGAAGACTTGAATAACTACAGACCGATCAGCCTACTCCCAACAGTCTACAAAATATTCACCAAAATACTCACTATGCGCCTTCAAAACCATCTTGATGCTGCCCAACCCAGAGAGCAAGCTGGATTTCGCAGTGGGTATAGCACGATGGACCACATCCAAGTCGTGAGAGAGGTAATCAGTCGGACCAACGAGTATGAATTACCTCTATGTATGTGCTTTATCGACTACGAGAAAGCATTCGACTCTGTCCGAACTTCGTCGGTGTTACGTGCACTAAAGAAACAAGGAGTAGAAGAAACGTACATAACCTTGATCAAGAATATCTACGAAAATGCGACAACATCTGTCCAGCTGCATGAAGAGACGAGTGCCTTTAAGGCCGAAAAGGGAGTGAGACAAGGAGATACTATGTCCCCTAAGTTATTTACAGCAGCTCTAGAGGAAGTATTCAAAAGGCTAGACTGGGAGGAAAAAGGCATAAAGGTAAATGGAGAATATCTGAGTCACCTGCGCTTTGCAGATGATATCATACTGTTCGCAGGGAGCCCAGAAGAGCTCCTTAGAAGAACTGAAGAGCTTGAGCAAGCAAGCCGAGAAGCTGGACTTAAGATGAATCTTAATAAATCAAAGGTTATGTACAACTCCTTCACAAATTCTGAGAAGATACATATCAACGGAGCAGAACTTGGAGAAGTAACCAGCTATGTTTACTTAGGTCAACTCATCACTACTGATGGTTCGCTTCTTGGAGAAATCAACCGGAGAGTGAAGATGGCATGGAGTGCATTTGGCAAGAATGCGAACATCTTTAAATCAAATATTCCAGTCTTCCTAAAAAGGAGACTGTATGACCAATGTGTTCTGCCTGTTCTGACATATGGTTGTGAAACATGGACCATGAATGCCAGAATGATACAGCGCCTGCAAACAACACAGAGGGGCATGGAGAGATGCATGTTAGGGATCACCCGAAGAGACCGCAAGAGGAACGACTGGGTAAGAAAGAAGACGGGAGTCTGTGACGTGATTAGAAGAGTGAAGGTGTTAAAATGGCAGTGGGCGGGCCACATTGCTAGAAGAAATGACCAGCGTTGGACGTCCAGTGTCATCGAATGGATCCCAAGAAACATCAAGAGACCAAAAAGAAGACCGAAAGACAGGTGGGACAGAGAGCTTGTTAAGTTCTTGGGGCAAACTTGGAGGAGGGAGGCAGTTGACAGGGAAAACTGGAAGAGTCTGGGGAGGCCTTCGTCCGTCAGTGGACTGAAAAAGGCTGATGATGATGATGATGATGATGATATATATATGTATATATATATAGGTATATATATAGGTATATATATATATATATATATATATATATATATATATATATATATATATATATATATATATGGAGAGAGACTAATGCAAGAAGCGTTAGAAGGCACGGGAGATTTCCAAATCGGAGGAAGGATTATAAATACCTTGGAAGTATCACAACTAGAGATGCAAAATGTACCGAGGAAATCAGGACTAGAATAACAAAAGCAAAAGTCGCTTTCAGAAGAAAGAAACTCCTACTAACGGGAAATATAAATCAGGAAATCCGCAAGAGGTTGATAAAATGCTATGTATGGAGTATAGCTTTGTACAGAGCAGAAACATGGACGCTAAGTAAAAATGATATTAAATACTTGGAAAGCTTCGAAATGTGGAGATGGAGAAGAATGCTGAAGATAAAATGGACAGGTAGGGTGAAAAATGAGGAAGTACTACGAAGAATAGGAGAAAAGCGAGCGATTATACAGACAATCAGAAAGTGGAAGGCGAACTGGATTGGACATTACCTGAGGAGAGAGAGCATGATTAAAGAAGTGAAACTGGATGGAAAAAGAGAAAGAGGTATGAAAAGGTTTCAGTTTGTAGACGACTTGAAAGGGAAAGAGAGCTATTAAGACATGAAGAAGACTGCGGAAAATAGGAGTATATGGGGAACCAAGTTTAACCATGAATAATCACGGACCTGTCAACGGACAGACTACCCATGATGATGATGATATAAATGCTACCTGTACCCCGCGTAACATACGCTGATCTAGCAGATTTTAACGGTTCTTAATTAAACATTCAGGCATTTATTTTATTTAACTTATATTTTTTAATCAAAGACTTCTCTAATTGTCAATTTCTGGGTTCTTTCCTGAGACTACAGCAAGTGAATCAAACGATCTGACTCTTGATAGAGCAACACATAATTGTCCATTATTAGAACAGACTTAGGTAGGTAAAGGCATTTTATAAAATGTGTGGCCTTGTGACTTATTGATTGCCATTGAAAAAGCCAATCATATGGGGAATTGTTTTCGTTTGAAACTGAATGGTAAATTTGTGTCTGATGGAATGAGTGAGATTCTTGGAATAAGTACCGTGTCTGAGTTTGCTGCAGCGATCACTTTTGCTTTGATTATGCGTGTTTGTATTCGAGTAACAGTAAGTCTTGTACAATTATATAGTCCTCTCAATAGCATTAGGTTTCTAAGGAGCATGATAACGGCTTCATTTCATGAGGAGGCATTCCGGCTGTACCCACGTAATGTTTACGCGTATTTCTTTCAATTAATTTATTAATAATAATTGAATCAATTAATGGTGCAAATGACATACCCATAGAAAACTTCTATTAAAGACGAATTTTACTATTTTCTTGCGTTACTGATACATCTCTCTCTCTCTCTCACTCCCTATCCCCCCTCTCTATCCCCCTCTCCCTTCTTTGTCTCTCCCCTTTCCCCTCTCTCTTTCCCCCTCTCTCCTTTCCCCCCTGCCTCACCATGTCTCCTTTTCCCATTACCCTCTCTATTACTACATTCCTGCATAACCCTTCTTCTCCCCTATTTCTCTCCTTCTCTCTCCCCTCCCTCCCCTCCCTCCCCTCCTGCTTCCCCCTCCCTTCCCTTTCTCATATCTCCCTTTCACCTCTGTTTTCCTTTTCCTCCCTCTCCTCTCTCTTTTTCCCCTCCCTCTCTTCCACCTCTCCTTTTTCCCTTACCTTCTCTTCATTTAAACGACTTATAAAACAGGTTAATTTTACGCTCGTAAGCTACATACTATTTTACAAGAATAGGATTTCTTTCTTTAAAAAGACTCAGGTCCGATGCTCAGATGCCAATATTTCGAATGAATATGAGCAAATGAATAAAAGCCTGCACATCGAAAAGTCGAGTTCTTGCAGACGTCCTAAGCCTTTTATAGATAAAGATGTTCATTCCATTAAAAGGCAAGAATCCCATATAAAAGCATTATAGTGTTTCCATGGTAGATAAAATTTCCCATTGTTATAAATTTCAAAATTCATCATTTTTATTCAGTTAAATTCAAATATTTAAGCTAATTCTGCATGAATTCGTATTTTCTGTTAGAAAATAATAATTTTCACTCTTTTTTCCGTATAATACTCCAAGTACGGAGTTCGTGCCATAATTTTAAGTAATTTTAAAATGCAATTTAAAATGCTTTTCTTATGGGTAATGAAATGGAAGTTTAGGGTCAAAATGACCCCCTCAAGATGGAAAAAGTTTTTCGATTTTTCCTGTTAGTTGTGACCCACGACTGATCATCTCCACAAATTTCAAGTTTCTAGCATATATAGAAGTACCTAAACTTTCGTGTCTTAAACCGACACACGTAGTACCTAATATGTCTTTCTCGGAAACATGCCGAAGCTTATATATATATATATATATATATACATATACATATATATATAATTCTGGAAATAGGCAAGTACGAGAATCCGAGCCTCTATTTACTTTCTCCATACGTAGTATGGGAAAGTATTGTGATCATGAAAAACATCGACTTCGAGATTTTAACGGAAATACACGTTTTGAGGTCCTTAGAACCCGTTTAGAATATTTTCGGAATAATGTCTGTGTGTGTGTATGTGATTGAGGGCGCTCTAAATCAAAAATCTGATCTGACCAACACATGACTTTCTCCATATTTGGGGTATAGATATTTAAATTATTATGAATAGAATTATAAGGCAAAATTATTATTTCGTATCGTATAAGAATACAATCATCCTTATTGCCGTAAATTGGGTATATTTTGAATATGTTTACAGAATTCACCGATACATGGTGGTGGCGCTGTTTACTGGAAATTTACGAATAAGTTAAATATCTCCGAAATGGATGCTTCTGCAAAAATTGTTTCTAACAAAACTTGGAAGAAATATTATTCTCTTCAACTTTGGTCCTCACGAAGATTACCAATAACGACGTTTTTAAGGGGATATTTGACGTAAACCGAAAAAACCGATTATTTATAAATAATTCCTAAACAATAACCTATGGAAATGAAAGTTATAGAAAATTACATTCTCTATATCCTTTGTATAGAATTTTATATACAATAATGATGTTATAACGGAGAAATAACGCAAAAACCGAATCGGGTTTCGAATAAAACTCGACTTCCGTTTAACCGGTATTGTCCAAAAACTAATCAGTTCTTTGTGCTCATCTTAAAGTTTATATATGAAGTCTGGTATTAATATGACAAGTAGTTTTTGAGTTAGAACGCCCACAATCACATACACGCAGTCATTCCGAAAATAGTCTGTGTTCTAGAGACCTCAAAACATGTATTTCTGTTGAATCTCGAAGTCGATTTTTTTCATGAGAACAATAATTTGTCTACGTTTATGGAGAATAAAAATTATTAGGTGAGTCACCATTCTTCATAAACTTTGCAACTGTCCAGCTAGTCATTGCACTACCGCTTTGATACCAATTGTGCGTATATAACTGGGAATCAGCAGGTCGTAAAAAATGTTTTCACTTTCTCCATACGTAGTAAAGGAAAGTATTTTGATCACGAAAAAATAGACTTCGAGATTTCAACGGAAAAACACGTTTTGAGGTCCCTAGAACATGTTTAGATTATTTTAGGAATGTTGTGTGTGTCTGTGGATGGATGAATGTCTGTATGTGATTTTGGGCGCTCTAACTCAAAAAGTACTTTTCATATTAATACCAAATTTCATATATAACATTTTAGGGTGAGCACAAAGAACTGATTAGTTTTTGGACAATTCTATACAAAGCTTATAGAGAATGTAATTTCCTACAACTTCTATTTGAAACAAATTTCCATAGCAGGTATTGTTTAGGAATTATTTATAAATAATCGGTTTTTCGGTTTCCGCCAAATATCTCTTTAAAACATCGTTGTTGGTAATCTTCGTGAGGACCAAAGTTGTACAGAATAATGTTCCTTCCAAGTTTTGTTTTGAAACATATTTTCGTAGAACCATCCATTTCGAAGATATTTAACTTTTCGTAATTTTTCGTAATTTCCAGTATACAGCGCCACCACCATCTAGTGGTGAATTCTGTAAACATATTCAAAATATACCTAATTTACGGCAATAAGGAAGGCAGTATTCTTTTACGATACGAAATAATAATTTTGCCTTATAACGCTATTCATAATAATTTAAATATCTAAACCCCAAATATGGAGAAAGTCATGTGTTGGCTGCATCAGATTTTTTCCTATATCTCTATCATGGAAAGTATACACACGGCCATTTATAAATATACATTCTTTGTGCCACGAAAATACCTTCACGGGGCGACATCCGGTGTCCAGTAATAGAGAGGCGCATAAGAGAGACAAGGAAGGAAGGAGGGAGAAACGGAAGAATGGATAAAAAGCGGTAATACCGTGCCGAAGGGGAAGAGTGTGGGAAGGGTGGTGGAAAGGGGATGGAACAAAGAGAGTGAGAGAGAGAGAGAAAGAGAGAGAGGTGTGATTTTAGGAGAGAGAGAATGTGGATGGGAGGAAGGAAAAGAGGTCGGTTTATCTCTGTGATCCTCTCTCCCTCTTGTCTCCTCTCCCCTCTCTTTTCTCTTCCTCTTTTTCTTCCTCCTTTCTCTTCCTCCTTCCTCTCCCCCCTTTCTCTCCCCCTTTCTCTTCCTCCTTGCTCTCCCATTTCTCTCCCCCTTTCTCTCCCTCCCTCCTCTCCCTTCCCTCTGTCCTTCCCCTCTTTCCCTCCCCTCCCCCCTCTGTCCTTCCCCTCTCCCCCTCCCCTCTCCCCCTCCCCTCTCCCCCTCCCCTCTCTCATTCCCCCTCTCCCTCCCCCTCTCCCTCCGCCTCTCCCTCCCATCCCTCCATTAAAACATTCTCTGCCTTCTCCCACCCGTCAAAACCCACTCCCATTTTACCTCCCTCTCTTCCTATCCTCCTCTCCGGAACTTTCATTCCCTCTCCCACCTCTCCTCCCTCTCCTCTCCTCTTTCTTTTTCTCCATCCCTCTTATCCTATCCCCCTTCGCACTCACCTTCCCCCCCCCCCCCCCCCCCCTCCCCCTACTCGCCACTCCTCTGCTACCGACTGAATATTCAAGAGCAATCGAAACCTGACCGAATCCCATTCACTCTTCTCCCTCTCTTCTTTCTCTGCCGCTCCTTTGCTCCCCTCTCCCGTCTTTCGGATCTGCATTCGCTCTTTTTCCCATTCACTTTCTCCCCCTTACATTACCCCTTATTCGAAAACTTTTTCCTCCTTCGAGGATATCACATTTGCTGCTATGTCTTCAATCATTTTCTGGCCTGGCCTGTTTTAACCAATCCTGAATAATTGACTGCGCCACGTTCAATGAACTCACGTTTTGTCCGATTTCCAATAACCGGAATTTCGAGTACCGTATATTTTAAAGCATAATGCATAAGTGCTCTTATAGGGTATCACCCGATGCAAAGGCTAAGGTAGCGTTACACTGGGTTAAGAGGCCAGCACGCTTAGGGGCGCAAAGATTAGTTATTTGGTAGAATAAATCTGGAGTTTTTTTAATTAATAATTTTCCCCTTTTTACTTTCTCATACAAAGTATCGAGAAAGTATTGTTATCGCGAAAAAATTCGACCTCAAGATTTTTACGGAAATATACGTTTTAAGTGTCGCTGAATCCGAAAAAGTGGTTTTCGCAATGCCGTCTGTCTGTCTGCCTGTTACTGGCTCTGGAGCCTAGACGGTAGAGCGAAAATGAATGAAATCTCGTACTGAGGCATTTTATCATACTGAGCAGAGTATACGAAGAAATGGTTGACATTTCTCAATAATTAAGAGTAGTTTATTCTACGCTTTTTTAACAACAATCCGATTTTCTCGACAACGGCTATAACGATTTTGATCAAATTTCATACAGTTACTTGAGTTTACGTCTAAAATAATATTATATAGTTCATATTTCTCAACGAATGAATATAAGGCTAGTTTATTCTAGACAACTTTAACAACAATTCGATTTTCTCAAAAACGGCTAAAACGATTTTGATCAAATTTCATAAAGTTACTTGAGCATACGTCTGCAATAATACAACGTATTTCATTTTTCTCAATGAATGAATATAAGGCTAGTTTATTCTTGGACAACTTTAACAAAAATTGAATTTTCTTAAAACAGGCTAATACGATTTTCATTTTCTAAAGATAACTAAACGACGCATTAGTACCCACATATGAGAAAGTTTGTACAATGTATGTTGTACCGATTTTTTCCTTATGAAACAGTTTGGTGGAAGAGGAAGTAATTTTGGCCTCTACCACGCGAAATACAGTCGTTTTTCATTTCCTCTCTCACCTCTATCCTCACACCCTGTATTTCTCTTCTTTTATACACCCCCATCCCTTCTCCTCCTGCTTCGTTGTCCTTATCTCAGTAGGCAATACTCTACCTCCGTTTCCCACACTCCTTTCTACTTTCCTTTCCGCCGCCTCTTTCTCTCATTCTCTCTCCTACCCCTCCTTCCTCCTCCTCCTCCTCTTGTGTCATTCCACATCTCCTTTCTTTTCCTCCCTCTCCTCTCATTTCCCTTTACCTCAGAATTCCAGCCAATATTCACCTGTTCTAACTTCCTGCCTCGCTCTCTCTTTCGTTTTCTCTCTCTGTCTCTCTTCTCACTCCTCCCTTCTCCCTCATTCCCACCCTTCCACCTTCCCTTCCGATAGCAATTCGTTACCTCCCCTTTTCCCTTTTAACTTCCAATTTTATTCTTCATCTGAAGGGCTCAACTCCTCCCCCCTAACTGTTAATGTTCTTCCATCCTCTTACCTTTTCACAACCCCCATCATTCTTCTCTCTTTCACTTATCTACACTCTTTATTTCTTTATCTCTCTCTCGTTCCTCTCTCTTTTCTCTCTCTCTCTATCTCCCTCTCTCTCTCACTCTCGTTCCTCTCTCTTTTCTCTCTCTCTATCTCCCCCCCTCTCTCTCTACCTCTCTATCTCTCTCTCTCTCCTCTGTCTCTATATCTCTCTCTCCCTCTCTCTCTCTCCTCTATCTCTCAATCTCTATCTCCGCTCTCTCTATCTTTATTTCTCTCTCTATCTCTCAAACTTTCTCTCCTCTCTCTCTCCCTCTCTATCTCCCTCTCCCTCTCTCTTTCCTCTCTATCTCTCTCTTTTCCTCTCTCTCCCCCCCTCTCCCCCCTCTCTCTCCCTTCCCTCTATCTCCCCCTCTCTATCTCTCTCCTCTCTCTCTCCTCTCTTTCTCTCTATCTCTCTCTCTTCCTCTCTCTCTCCCCCATCTCACTCCCCCCTCTCTCTCTCCCCTCCATCTCACCCTCTCTATCTCTCTCTCGCTTTCTCACTATCTCTTCTCTCTCTCCCTCTCTCTGTCCGTTTCTACGACGCCCATTCCTTATCCTTTTTCGAATAGCGTGCATGAAAATATTCTCCCTTTCTCTTATCACCTCCCCACCACCATCATATCTCCTCTTCCTTCCTCCATCTATATTCTCACTGCAGCCCCTGAAACCATTCAGCTTCTTTTATATATATATATCTCGGACCTATTCAAGTCCGCTCCGAGGAGACGTAGTCTTTCTTTTTAAACCGAATTCCTTTCGTTCCTTCAGAGTCGTCATTCGAAGGTATCATTCTCGGGGGGTGGCGGCGGCATGAAAATAATTTCCACGTCACATCTGTTGAAGTTTTCGTTTCTTTTTTTCTCTTCTCTTTCATTTATTTTCTCTCTCTCTCTCATTACTCTCTATCTCTCCTTCTCATCCCTTAAAGAGAACCTTGGAGAGAAATGAAACAAATGTATGAGATTCCTCTCTTCAATTTTCCATCCCTCTCATACTCACACCTCGCTTGTTCTCCCTCTTTGCCTCTTCACCTTATTTATTGCATTTTCCTTCCACCTTGTAACCTAGTTTTTCACTCTTTCTCGCGCTCTTCGCCTTTCTCTATTTAAAAATTTTTCTATGCATGTGTGTGTGTGTGTATATATATATAGGGCAACTAGGTGTTGAAGGAAACCCAGTGAGCACTTACCGGAAGGAGAGACGCTGGGGTGTTGGAGAGACACATTTGTGTGTTGTGTCTCTCTTGTGCTGACGAAGGGATCATCCCGAAAGCTCCAATAACCTCTACAAATGTGTCTCTCCAACACTCCAGCGGCTGTCCTTCCCGTAAGTGCTCACTGGGTTTCCTTCAACACCTAGTTGCCCTAAATATCCTCATTTACCTTTCCTCTTCCGTAAGTTTATATATATATGTATATAGAGAAACTACGTGTTGGTACTCATTGAGCAGTTACCGTTTATGTGTATGGGTATGCAGATAGAATTTTTTATAAAGGTGTATACATGTATGCTTGATGGTTGCGAATTATTCGGCGTGCCGCATTGGAAGTTGCAATTCTTCTGCGGGCCGGATTATATTTTAAATCGGAAGTTATCTATACACTCTGACGTGTCATTTAGGTGAAAATAAAGTCTTAATGAGTATTTCATGGTAAACATTCCAATATGTAAAGTTTTAGCTAAATGTTCATAAAAATCCATGAATTTTTGTGTTAAATTTTTAGGATTACTTTTTCATCATGGCTTCGCGGGACGCACAAAAACCCTTCGGGGTCACATCCGGCCCATGGACCATAGGTTGGGCAGCACTGCTTTAAGTTATGCAGTTTTTCCCCCTCAATTGCATTCTCTTGCATTTATACACAGCAAATCGCTTGGTACAGGTGTCATGAATATACTCACTTTATTGTACTTGTAATTATATATGCCAGGTTTCCTCGGCTGTATCCATTATCGTTAGTGTTTTCCTGCTAGTGGAGGTTTATTTTTTTTTACTGTATACAGTTAGCCCTCCCATAACACGGGTTCTCATAACGGATTCGATACAACACGGATTGTTTTTAACGCCAAAAATTCACCTAACGAGGGTGATTATGGTTCGTATTAACGTGTTTTTGTCGGACTTTGGATTCCAGATTGTAGAGCTACGAAGAAACGTGTCGGAGTGACCGAATGTTTCGTTTGTAAGCTTAGATAGCACCAAATAACACTCTATTTGGCATTTAATTAAGAGAAGTTTGGAAAATTTGAGACTGGAGCATAGCGCCTGAATTTAGCATTTTACATTTAAATAGATTATACCATTTGTTTCAAAACGTAATATTTAGGTTTCATTCATTCATTTTTTGTTGCGATTTTTTTTACTTTTTGCATCCTTTTTAAATAATCTGTAAATATTTATTAATGATCTTTATGGTGGTTGTAAAAATGTTTCACCGTCGAGTTTAGGCGTTGGAAAGGCCAAAAACCTTCAACCTCGTTCAAATAAAGGCATATATCTATCATCTGTCTCCTTTTCTCCCTCTCTTCCTCGTCCTATTTCCACCCCTCTTCTTCCATTCCTCTTTCCTGTCTTCCATATACTCACTCACCCTCTCTCTCTTAACCCGCCACCTCACTCTTTCCAACTCCATTTAAATCCATTTATTTCCCACTCTCGCTCACTACCTTTCTCTTATTCCGCCAATCTCTCTTTCACCCCCTCTCCCAACCTAACTCTCCCCCTAAAAAAGAAAAAGTCTCCCCTCTTATCTATCTCTCCTCCCCGCGTCGCCTCACCGAAAAAAATATCGGAGGAAAATGTGAAAAGAAGGAAGAGCCCAGTATCTCGTCGAAAAAAAAACGAAATTAATTTTTTTAAATAATTCGGGATCTTTTTTTTTATTTCCAATTTAAATAAAAAAAAAAGAAAACGTTCGAAATTTCCCGGGGGTCGTGTCTCGCGATTACCGATTTCAATGATCACGTGGAGGTTAAAAACTTTTTTTTTTAAGGAACTTGATAGTGCGGAGTTATTTTTTTTCTTCTTTTTCTGCCTTTCTCCTTTCCTTCCTTGGTGGAAGAATGCTCCATCTCAGTCATTTCACGATCTTCTTATCGGAGATTGGAAGGAAAGAGGGTCAAATTTTTGTCAAAATGGACGTATTCGAAGGATCGATATTTTTTCAGTAAATTTTATATAAACTTCGAAATGTATGTATACTATGGGTCTATGATAAAAATTTTTTGATTCGGAGAAGCTTCACGATCATTTCGTGTAACATATATATATATATATGTATGTTACACCCAGAGACCGAAATCGCTCAGTGAGCGAATATATATTATATATATTTAGGACAACCAGGTATTGAAGGAGACCAAGTGAGTACTTACCGGAAGTAGAGCCGCTGGAGTGTTGGAGAGACACATTTGTAGAAGTTATTGGAACTTTCGGGATGATCCCTTCGTCGGCACAAGAGAGACACAAGAGTTTAAGCACGCCCACATTCAACCGATTCCAACCAAATTTGGGAAGATAGTAAAGGGCACTAAGGGGAAGGTCGACGTGGGATTTTAGTGTTTGTCTGTACGCTTCATTCAAAATGGCGGTCGATTTAAACATTAAATTACGCGTATTTTCCCAAGTCCTACTATTGATTTGAATCAAATTTGGTACGATTGTGGAGAGCTCCCAAAAACAAT
Organism: Uropetala carovei; assembly: GCA_036926305.1. Classification (NCBI taxonomy): domain Eukaryota; kingdom Metazoa; phylum Arthropoda; class Insecta; order Odonata; family Petaluridae; genus Uropetala; species Uropetala carovei. Next base: position 15,517 of record JAXCHB010000448.1, read on the forward strand.
TCATACGTGGTTTTTGTTTTTCTTTCCTCGTTTTATTCAAAACGGCAGCCGAGTGAATTCTTAAATACCATATATCATCTATAATTCCGATCGGATTTGAACCAAATTTCTCTGGAATATATATATATATATATATATATACACTAGCAGATATATCATCATCAGCCTTTTTCAATCCACTGTCGGATGAAGGCCTCCCCCAGACTCTTCCAGTTTTCCCTGTCAACTGCCTCCCTCCTCCAAGTTTGCCCCAAGAACTTAACACGCTCTCTGTCTCACCTGTCTTTCGGTCTCTTGATGTTTCTTGGGATCCATTCCATGACACGGGACGGCCAACGCTGGTCATTTCTTCTAGCAATGTGGCCCGTCCACTGCCATTTTAGCGCCTTCACTCTTCTAATCACGTCACAGATTCCCGTCTTTTTTCTTACCCAGTCGTTCAACTTGAGGTCTCTTCGGGTGATCCCTAACATGCATCCCTCCATGCTCATCTTTGTTGCTTGCAGGCGCTGTATCATTCTGGCATTCATGGTCTATGTTTCACAACCATATGTCAGAACAGGCAGAACACATTGGTCATACAGTCTCCTTTTTAGGAAGATTGGAATATTTGCTTTAAAGACGTTTGCATTCTTGCCAAAATCACTCCATGCCATCTTCACTCTCCGATTGTTTTCTCCAGGAAGAGAACCATCAGTAGTGATGAGCTGACCCAAATAAACATAGCTAGTTACTTCTCCGAGTTCTGCTCCGTTGATATGTATCTTCTCAGAATATGTTAAGGTGTTTTACATAACCTTTGTTTTATTAAGATTCATCTTAAGTCCAGCTCCTCGGCTTGTTTGCTCAACAAGCTCTTCAGTTCATCTACGGAGCTCTTCTGTGCTTTCTGCGAACAGTATGATAACATCTGCAAAGCGCAGGTGACTCAGATGTTCTCCATTTACCTTTATGCCTTTTTCCTCCCAGTCTAGCCTTTTGAATACTTCCTCTAGAGCTGCTGTAAATAACTTAGGGGACATAGTATCTCCTTGTCTCACTCCCTTTTTGGCCTTAAAGGCACTCGTCTCTTCATGCGGCTGGACAGATGTTGTCGCATTTTCGTAGATATTCTTGATCAAGGTTACGTACGTTTCTTCTACTCCTTGTTTCTTTAGTGCACGTAACACCGACGAAGGTCGTACAGAGTCGAATGCTTTCTCGTAGTCGATGAAGCACATACATAGAGGTAATTCGTACTCGTTATTCCGGCTGATTACCTCTCTCATGACTTGAATGTGGTCCATCGTGTTATACCCACTGCGAAATCCTGCTTGCTGTATATATATATATATATATATATATATATATATATATATATATATATATATATATATATTTAAGGTCATCGAGTATGAGCGTCAATTTCCGCTCCGTCACGATAAGGTCTAATGTAACAGTTTATTTTCTCGCGTTGATCCATATTGTATTAGACTAAAACATTAATAATTGGAAAGTTTTTATGTATATAAACAGACAAACTAAAAACAATTATTTTAAATATTAGCAAATTAAATTGATGAGATTTTTACAGAAATATATTATAAAAAGATTTCAAGATAAATTAATACACACCATTTATAAATATATTTATTTATGTTTCGACCTACGTTAATGGTTACGTACTATGACGTCAAAGTTACGCGAATAAGAAAACATCGCTATCTAATACATAGATAGGTATTTTCCACCTCTTCAGTAGTCATGGCAATTATAATTTCTCATTGTGAAATAACGGAAAATTTCTCCCTTTTTGAAACAACCTTTACATTAACTCCGAAGTTTAATATTTTTTATTGTATTTATTTGTTATTTTGATTGTATTTAGTTATACAAATTTTTACAACCGTATAACCACCGCCTTTTTTGATTCCATTCGGATTTTATTAAAAAATTCCGCCAAAAGAGCCATCGGTCACCGTGTGCATTTTTATCCGCCGTTACTGCGCGACCATTATACTTGTTCGCTTCCCATCTTACTATCTATCTTCCTCTCTCATGCGGTGAATATACCTCCCAATGACCCGATTTAGTTGACTCGGACTCCGGTCTTTTTCTATTTGAAGGGGGCGCTGCCTCCCTCCGTACCTCTTCCCTCTGTTGCCAACCGACTCCCAATGATCTGATTCCTATCACCCTATCTCGCCTAAGCTGCTATCGATTTCCGTCGGGACGGGGCGTTGTTGTGAAACATTTTGCCTCGGAACAGTCGTAATCGCGTTTCTGGGAACCTCACGTTTGCGGCTGAAGGTTTTATTATATTCGACCGTCACCGATAATTCAATAAAGCCGCTCAACAACGCGCGGCGATTGACAGCGCCGTCGGATCGACGCCGGGACTTCGCGGAGTTCTTTACCATGAGTTTGAATCTGTAGTTTACATCAAGGGGTGGGGAAAATATTTGTACCGTATTTTTTTTTCATTAGAAGCTACGGGTGTTTAGACGGGCCGCATAATGGTTCGTGTAGGAAGTTACACGAGAGAATACGAAGGATCCTATTAGTCAACAAATGAATAATTGCTACTTCACTATCGTTTTTCGGCCATAATTTAAACAGCGAGTGTAAAATTATCTATATATTATGTATAACATTTCTCGGATAGCTATAAGGGTCGCATTAACCAATGAAAGTGATTTGGCGGACCGCATTATGGGTCTCATCGGAAGCCGCACGAGAGAATGCGAAGGGATCTATTATTAGAACATAAATAATTAATAATGTTTTAGTATAATCACTAGATGTACTAAGCCAAAATTTAGATAGCAAATATAAGATTAACTATGCTACGTTTCACGGTTATCTTCTATCGCAGACCGGATAAAAAAAGCTCTCTGACGTGATCAGAAGACCGTAATTTGCCCATTCGTTGTATAAAACCATGTCAGTTAACGACATCAATGACCGAGTTGGTGGGTTGGGTAGGGCGCCATCTTGAACGAAACTGAACAATTTTCATTATCACCCCTCCATTATTTTCAGTCTCGTCACTAAAAAAAAAAAACAGCAAATAGAGACGTCTCCTTTTTTCCGGCGAAATCAATTCCTTCCTCGTTTGTCTATCGAATCTACTGCGCGGTGACCTCCTGGCATTAAAAAAGAAAATATTGCAACTAACAAATCCCGTTGGTTTTCTTTTATGCCTCCGCAGTTCAATTAGAAAGTGAAGACGCGTATGTTGTGGAGGAGGAAAAAGGGTGAAGGGGAGGGGGGAGGGGGAAGGAGGGGGGTTGGAGGGAAGAGGAAATCTGGCGATATGTGTCTGACGACAGTTTCTGTCGATATGAAATGTATGTTTGTGGTGTCTGAATTCACTCTTCAATCAACGTCATCAGGTAATCACCCGCGTTTAATCCACAAGTGACACGCGCATTGAAGTCGAAGCAGGAATTTCTAAAGGTTGGATTCTCTCTCTCGCTCTCTCTCTCTCTCATCTCCTCTTAATTTCAACGATTTCGGTCTCTCTCTCTCTACCTCCCATTATACCTAAAAAAAAAAGAAATTCAAGAAAATTCAGCAATTAAAAAAAAATCCCTTTCGTATTTTTTCTCTGACAAAGAATTTGGGACGTATTTAAACGTGAAAGGGTTTAAAAATTCTTATCCGAATGTTTTTTTTTGTGGGTTTTACATGCATCGAAACATTTATATTAGCCATGTTTTGTCCGTGATGTAATTTTTATAACGTTTTAGTTCAGCAATTGCGGCTATGCTAATTAGGTCTACGGTTCTCGTTAACAGTCCAATTCAAACGTGTTTTTTTTGTCTGTAGGTTTATAAGTCTTGTATAGTACCACCACTTTGGTTATAAAGATTCCTCTTTATTATTTCTTATTTTTACAATTTTCTGTGCACGCGATCCTTGAAAAGATCTGCTCTGCGATAACATATCGTATTATGGTATTTTATGGTAAAATGAGGGTTCTCAATTTAAAAATATAAAAAAAACTTCTGTATAGAATTTTTTCCTTCTGGAATCGGTTGGTAACGTTAAAATAGGCGTTTTATTTCGCATAAATTGGAACTCGGAAATAGATTTAATTCACTGGAGGATTATTGGCTGAAATTAATTAAAGAATAAACCCTTGAAAAAATAAATAATTATCTCAAGTGTCTCCAATCGGCTTCATAGGAGCGGAAATGCGCATATGGATACTTATTATCTTTTTATGGAAATTGAAAATACATATGATGAGCACTTATTTTTTCGTGTGATTATTCTAGAATCGGGATTATTTGACCGAGGAAATATTTTCACTGTGACCAAAAACATTAGAGTAATAATGGATAGACAGAAGAAATGGGTAGGTAAAAATTTGAAAGAAGACGGTTTGCTGAAGGATGTCATAGAAGGAAGAATGTTAGAAAAGAGGCAAAGAGGTAGGAAGATGATAGGTATATTAGATTCGTTAAAAAAAAGGAATGGTATATGAGAATTTTTAGAGAAAGGCTTATGATATCCACAATTTGGTGGTGTGTTCCTAAAACCTACCGGAAAGTAGAATTACTTTGTATTGTAACAACAAACCTCCGGAGAATTTAAGACCAGTGGAGCCAAACTACGGAAAAGCAGGCCACTTCCGGATCGCCGAATGCCTTCATCCGGTCCGCCATGAGTTTAACAAAATTAAAATTAAAATTTTTAAAAACGATATACTTTCTCTTTCCTTTCCTATTCCTTTAATGTATACATACACTTGAAGCAAATAATGTAATAATGATCTACAAATAAACCCCTTATTTTCCTAAAATTACCTTTCACCTCTTATTTTCGACTGGGCCTGGCCCTCGGACTTCTACCGTACTTTTAAATTTTTTTATTCCACTGTTTATTTAATTTTTCGCTAAAGAATTATAGAGCTCCTTAAGAGTCTGCTTTCGGCCAAAATCGCCACTGGAGACGTTGCTTGGTAACCAAAATGTTCATCTGGTTTTTTTTACCTTGCAAATTGCTACTGGAGAGTAATAAATTTTTCATTATTTGTAACTAAGGTGCTTATTCTTGATTGAAAAATTAAAAACCCATATTAAGCGTGAAATGAATCGATTTTTTTGCGAATTTCTCTGATATGTGATAGGTACGTTTTCTAAAATGGCGAATTCTTAGAAATTCTCGAAACTCGCTAGTTACAACCCACATGCGCAGCCTGGGTATCTTTATACTACTGTTATGCTTACGGCCATTCTTCTGGTGCAGTTTGGTTCGCCGTCATTTCCGAGGCTATAAAAGTTTGTATTTATTTCTTTATTCGTTTCAACTCATCGGTGATTTTTTTGTTCTGACACACGCGCAATGCTTCCGTCTGTTTCACTCGTAAACGTCACCCGATTTGTTTGCTCTGTTTTACAAGTCTTAACGAAAATGCCGGAGTGTTCGTAGCTTACAGTACAACTCCTTCCGCGAAGAGAATTTCTTAGGTTATTTCACTCAAATTGGGGGAAACGTGTTCGAAATTTGTTTTTCTTCGATCCATTTGCATTACGCAGATATATAAAATAAACAACGAGCAAGGCTTAAAAAAAATCTATATCTTGTGTCGTATTTCAGTTTGATGTCCTTTGTTATTCCACATATTCAGATTCAAACTGGATAAGTTTATCTCTTGCGTGAAGTATTTGCTGTCCCCAAAAAATAATTGGATTAGAAGAGTCGTATGAACCATTATTATGAGATAATAGACCACATTCGTGATGCCAAACTATTCTTTTAACATATAAAAAGTATCATATTGATGGTACAAAGATGAATATATGCCGTGATTCACTTGGGAATTATCGAGCTCCTTTTAAGGCTGAAAAAATAAGGAATAGATAATTAAATTAAAAATGGAAAAGCAAGCAATTATCTCAGATAACTCTATTATCCATAACAATGTTGTTGTAGGAGATACTTTATATTATATATATATATATGTAAAAGATTGCAACTAGTAGTTGAGAGGGATAGGAGGGAGCCAGTGGACACTTACTTGGTGTTGTGGACGTCCATGGCGATAGAGGAAGGCTTTTTCTTGGTGCTTTCGGGCATTCGCCCTTCTTCGGCACAAGAGTATAACTAATATATATATATATATATATATATATATTCAATTTTCGATAAGTTGCCTTTTTTTGAATATGCTGTAGCATTATAGATATTTTACTTTATGCATTTCTTATAAGTAAATCATACATTTATTAACACGCGTCGCATGATAATGTATTACACGTTTACTATTAAAATTATACGCACAATTTTCACATTGAGAAGTACTTGCGTTACTAGTAAAGACCTCGTAAAATGAAACCGCGCTTAGTGCGGTAGGTTTCCATATCGGAACGTGTTACGTCTGAGCGTCGCCATGCAGGCAACGTGCAACAATTATTATATTTTATTCAGAATTGCTCCCTTTATTCTTTATTTTATAATCACTTGGGTAAAACCGAAACCTTACAATTTTTGTCGTTAAGAGACCGTTCCGAAACCACATAAAAAGCAATATTGTTGGCTGCGCAGTTCCACGAAGTTCTCCAAAGAGAAAACCGCGCTATACCAAGGATGCGTAAAAGCGAGGGATGGGAGTATTCCTCCGACCGAATGTTTATACGAACGGGTTGTGATTAATGCGTTTTCCGCTTTGAAAAAAAATACCGTCGAAATTTAATAGGAATGGTAAGATCCGTGCGAACAAAAGCTGAAACGTGCAATTCTTTTTACCGCTCGTTTAGCACCGGAAGAAGTTTGCCGTAAATAACGGCGGCATCATCAGTGTTTCCGGAGCCACAGCGTTGAAAGGTTAAAGAAATTTTAATGCAATTTATCGCAGCGGTTCCGGAGTCTGACCAAAAACGGTGTGCAAAATGACTTGAAAAAACAACGTTTAAAATAAAAACATCCGCCTTCATTTCGCTTCGGATTACCAAACCATCCCAAGGTTTAACAAAAATGAAAAAATTCACGAAATGTATATATATATATATATATTATATATATATATATATATATATATATATATATATATATATATATGTATGTATGTATGTGTGTGTGTGTTTTCGACAATCACCCTTGTGCCGACACTCTTTCCCGAAATCACCGAGGTCGTCGCGATTTCATTTTTCTGAGAGCTGTTAATTCGGGGTTTAAACAAAAATAAAAGAATAAAAAAGAGAAACACGGTAGGCGCGACCTAAATTTATGAACGCGGAATCTTCGCTCGAGCATTTAAGCCGCTATAGAACGAGAAAGCGATGTTTTCCCTAAAAATAAAAACGGCGAAAAACATAATCTCCGCGTCTGCCTTCCATTTCCATTGCTCTCTTCTCCGAGAGCCTCGAAAAAAACAAACGAAACACGATTTCCAAGGGCGACGGGATGTATATTTTTTTTCCGATGGAAGGTTTTTTCGCGATGTCGAACAACGAGGTCACGCGTTCGAATCCCGTCGATTGAGAATGGGACTGCGTTGACATAAACAGGAATCGGAGAGCGTTTGTTTGTTTCTTTTTTAAAGAAACATATGCATTTCAATCGATCATATATATGTATATGTGTGTGTGTATATATATATATGTATGTCTATTTATGTATATGTATATATATATTCGAAAGTTTGTTTGCCTGTTAATCTAAAAACTCTAAAATAGGAATGCTTAGAACAGCCGATGACTTGACATGACAAATTTTCCATATCCAAAAGAGGAGAATGATACGTGCTTGAATCCCATTCTTCGTTTGTGTGTCTGTTATTCTAAATTCTTGAAAAAGGAAAGGCGTTGAACCACCAAACTTGTTATGAAGTTCTTTTATGTCCAAAGGAAAAGAAAGATGCATGTTTGCATCCCATCTCAAATACCTTAGTCCGATTTTAATTAAATCGGAAGATTCATATCATAAAGTGATCAAAAGTTTACACCCTAAAACCCAAAAAGACAGCAGTCGTAATGCCTCGAGTAAATTGTCTTTGAAAATAATTTTAGGTATTTTCTTTCTTGGTAAGTATAAAAAAACGATGAATCCTTCATAAGCTAAGTAGAATCAAGTCATTAAGTGATCAAAAGTTTTTAACACCCCATGATCAGAAAAATCAATCATGATGCCTCAAATAAAAAGACTGTTTAGGTCAAAAGAAATCAAACTCTATAAAATAATGGAAACATACAGAGCGGAAGAAAATTCAAAACAGACTCTATGTGGACAGATTAAGACTTTCTATTATATTAAATTAACTTAGTTAATTATATTATTCGTAATTTACTGGGAAACCCGGGTATATCAGCTACTTTATTATATAAGAAGTGATTAGAGAAAGTATTGGTGCTACCTTTGGTGCCCCAGAGTCTCCAAAATTGTTTTATTTATCCGATCCCGTCTGTCGTCTGAGCGAAGCTCTAAAGGCTAAAAGATTGAGCAGAATCTGATTAAATCTTGTATTTATATAGGGTAAGGGTCCTCAAATTACGGCCCGCGGGCCTTATCCTGCTCACGCAGTAATTCTATCGGGTCCCGCAGAGCGATCCATATTCCACTTTAGACATCCGTGAAGAATAGACGGTTAATCATGACGTTATTCGAAAGATATTTATTTAGATAATGATTTGGCAACCTCTTCTTGGTGGTTACGTACAGGAAATAACCAATGCTCCTACGAGCGTGGTTAGAGCTTAAATTGGAGATTAAGTAGAGGTTTTTAGATATCACATACTTAAGTGAAAATCGATTATAAATGAGGTCTTAAGAGTTAACATTTCAATATTAAATGTTTTTTAATGACATAATTTGAATAAAAATATTAATTTTTGTGTGAAAATTTTCATAGTACGTTAGCGAGCAGCATAAAATGTTCTCTGGGGCCACATACAGCACGCGGCCTTAAGTTCCACCCAATTTAGATTAATGGCATCGGGACGTCAAACAAATATGTAGTCTGCATGAAAAAACTATGAAAAAATACCTCAAAATGTGAGGAAGTAGGTACTGGGCTGCGGCCCCTCTTAGGCACGCGTAAAATTAGGCACGATAAACACGTACTAGCATTCGTTGATATAGAATTATTTACTGCCAATATGGGGCTTTTTTCCTCTCTAAAGAACCGACCCTCTCTCCCTCCCTCACTAACGCGGAATATCGCCGCAAAACGTGTCACTCGGACGGAGAAAGGCCTTCTCTTAATTCATTTCTCGAACCGTTGTTTGGCGGTCGAGAGGGTAAATAATTCCGCTCTTCCGAGTAAATAGCAAAAGCGAACCGAACAATTGAATCGGGAGGTCGCGGCGATGGAGGACGCCAGTGCCTCGAAAATGAGTCCCCGGAGGAGGGCCGGGAGTAAAAAAAAAAAGACGATCGATTCTACGCAAATGTCGGGAGCCTTTCGCATACCATTATGTGCACACACAATGACGGGGAGGGAGAGAGAGAGAGCGAAATAGAGAGAGGAAAAGAAAGGAAGAGAGGGAGAGAGGGGGAAAGGAGAGCGGGAGAGAAGGGAGAGGAGAGGGAATGATGGAGAGAGAGAGGAAGATTGAGAGGAGAGAGGGGGAGTGAGGCAAATAGAGAGGGGTAAACAGAGGGAGAGTGAGAGGGGAGAGAGAAAGAGAGGGAGAGAGATGGAGAGAGAGGGAAAGAGAAAGGAATAGAGAATGAGGAATATAGAGAGAGGAATATAGAGAGAGGTGAATAGAGAGAGAGGAAGAATGAGAGGGAGTGAGGGACAGAGAAGAATAGGAGTGCGGGGAAGAGAGAGAGAGAGAGGGAGAGGGGGATAGAGAAAGGGAGAGAGATGAAGGGAGGGAAAATGTGATCAGAACTGGACCGTTGTTGAGGCCAAATCATCAGCGCTCATTAAATTCATTTCGTGTCGACTTGTAAAACGGATAGCTGCTCCTCGTGTTTACATCACTTAATCGCTTATCATCATCGCCCCGGATGACCTTTTGCCTTCCTGCCTCCCACTCGATTTCCCGCAGCCCTTCCAACACCCACTCGATATTATAACTAGCAACTTTCCTCCCAAAAATCCCTCGCCTCTTCCCACGCCATTTTTCTCTGAATCCCTATTCGCAACTTCGGCGTTCACCGGCATTTTTATTATTTTTCAATCCTGGAATAATAGCGAATAACGATTGCCTCGCAATGGATGGGACCAGGCTCTCGTTTTGGGCCGAATTTCTTTAATCGGAACTCGGTTTCGATGGAATGCATTATAAATATTACGGGGGTGTCAGAAGAGTATGCTGTATGCCAGGGATGGCGAACCACTGACACGCGTGTCGCAGAGGTCTTTAGCACGACACGGAAGAGTATCTGAAGTTCTAAGTTCTCAAGTTTAGCCTGTATGCGAAAATGGATGAATGGTATTCGGGGGAAAACAGGAAAACCCAAAAGAGTCCCTCCGCTCACCCATGGCATGGGTTTCTTCCAAGTGTTCCATCCTTTCCACGAAAACGATCTCAACTGGGGAGGGGGAGGGGGGGGGGGTTGGACGGTGCAAATTGCAGTTAAGTAGCGAAACAATAGCAGTGTCCTTTCACAAACTTATCTGGTATCTTTACTCGGAGGGATGAGAACAAGCACGCGTGGATTTAAAATCTGCAGAAATGTTTTCACTCTATTTGGATGAAAGTACGGATGCAACAGCACAGGTGCGACTGGCGGTTATTGTCAGATTCTCCTCTAAAAATGCAGTGAGGGAGGAATTAGTTAAATAATGGCATTGCCGGGAAAAACTACAGGGTGCGATATTATGAACGAATTAAAAAAATAATTTAAAGAAATTGGGATCAACTTAAAAAATATTGTGTAACAACCGATGGAGCGCCAAGTATGATTGGCAAACATGTTGGATTTGTTAAAATACTTTCAAAAGAAATTCAACGCCCTTTGCTTCAGTTTCATTGCATAATACACCTGGAAGAACTTTATTCGGAAAAGGTTTAAATTTACTTGAAAATGTGATTTCTGTAGTGACAAAAATCGTTAATTTACTTTACTGCTCGCGCTCCTAATAAACGAGAGTTTGCAAAACTTTTAGATGAGGTTGAATATCAATATTCAGGATTACTTATGTACAATAGTGTCCGATGGTTGAGTCGCGGTCAAGTTTTGAACCGTTTTGTTAGCGCCTTAGACGAAGTAAGATTGTTTTTAGAGTACAGAGGGCCAGATTTTCCAGAGTTTACGGATACGAACTGCTTAAACGATTTAATGTTTTTTTGCGATTTCGTGCAGCATTTTAATGAACTAAATGTAAAACTTCAAGGCCGAGGTCAGGTCGTATTAAGAATGTACGAACATATTAAAGCTTTTGAGAAGAAGCTTGAAGTATTCGAAAAGGATTGTACGACTGAAAATTTAAGGTACTTTCCATCACTTAAGAAGCATCTTGCAACATCGCCTTTTTTCACCGATGATAGCAAAAATAAGATTGATATTTTAAAAAAGTATACCTCTTTAATAGTAGATACAAATAAAATATTTATGAAAAAATTTGATCAATTTCTTGAAGTGGAGACAAAATTAAAATTCATGATATTGCCACATACGATCAAATTTGAAGACCTTCAATTGACTTTCTTCGAATGGCTTGACATCGATGATTTAGAGATGGAATTAATTGAGTTTGGAAACAGTTTTGTATGGAGCAATACATTCGTGGAGCTAAATGTTAAGTTAGGGAAAAGTTACTGCGACAATGAAGGGACTGAGAAATTATCAGAGGAAATGAGAGTTGAGAATTTAATTCTGTAAGAATGGAACTCTTTACCTGATTCATTTATGGCAGTGAAAAAATTAGCGAAAGCTCTTTTAACGATGCTTGGATCAACATATATTTGTGAACAGTTATTTTCTTCTATGAATTTTATCAAATATAATACCCGAAATAGTCTTGGAAATGATTTAACTGATGCATGTATAAGATTGAAATCTACAAATTAAACTCCACGAATCGGTGCTTTGGCATCAACCAGACAACAACAAGTGTCACACTGACAAAATATATGTAGGAAAATAGTCCATTTTGTTAACATTTATAATAATGAATATTTCATTTAATTATTAGTATTGTTTTGTTTTGCAGAAATGTATGTAAATATTTCTTTTATATTAAATTTGTATCATATTTATTATCTTCGTTGTTATTAAATTACGTAAAAATAAAGTCCATTTCTGGTTATTATTATAATTACTAGAGTAAAAGCCTGTGCAAAAGAACGTGAAGGAATATAAAATTATTTCCGTAGATAGTGTATTGTTGTAGATATTATACTAGGAATTATTTAATCATGCGTTTATTATGTCAGATTTTTTTTCGAAAAATTCACCATAGTTTTCAAAGAAAAAGATGTAAATTATTCAGAATATTTTAATCATTTTTCAATATTTTAAATTTGGACAACAACAGTTTATTTAATGCTATGTAATGGTAAAAGGCAAAAAAGCATGAGAATGGTTGAAATAATAATCGCTAAGTATTTGGAATTTACATTGTGACACGCGAAGCATTTTTTGTAAAGTCGCATGATACAATGTGACACGCTCATTGAAAAAGGTTCGCCATCCCTGTTGTATGCAGACCGACTGATAGAATACCGTGTCCTACAACGCATTAATCCTCTACAACCGTCTTTTACTTCAGGGTAGGGTCATATTCTACCATTTGTATGCTTCAATTCTGTTACATCGTGTATCTAACGTCCCAGTACGGCAACCACACGGTTGCTTTATGTACAGACCCGACTTAATGGTGGTGTCAGCTGTACGACTACACTAGACTAAAATTTTTTGTTGTCGCAGTTACGTATTAAAAAAACAATTTCGGTAAAAAATGTTGAATAGTGTCGCACCGTGAGAAAAGTATCTTATTCATTAGAATTTTGTATATATTATTATATTTAATTGTGCATACTACAAAGGAAAAATGTCTAAGAATGGACTTCAAATTTACTTAAACTAAATTAGAAATTCATAACATGTTCCGCGGCTACGGCTGTACGGGGCCACGCGCTCTTTGGAAAAAATATTTTCACATGTGAAATAAATAGATTTCAAAAAATCAGAAAAAGTATCGAACATTGTAATAGGGGAAGAAAAGTTTCTTTGATTATTAAAACACTGTTGCACTTTGTACAGGCTCTTTTGATATTTACCTATTTTTTCAATATACAAATGTAAAATTTATTGAAATTGTGGGAACGTGATAGGGAACATCTGCTTAGTGCAAATATTAGTAGTGATATATTTCAATTTTCTTAGCCCTCCAAATAGAAATTACTGTTTTTGAACTACCATGACATATTTAAGCAAGTGATATTATTTTTATTTAAAACGATTTCTATCGTCGATCGTTATGGCGACATGCATGGTGGGTCATTATTCAAATTTCGCCTTCAGAACGGTCAAATCCCTCTCCGCCCTTCCTCCCTAACATCCTTTGTCCTCCATATCTCGACCCTCCCTATCCCTCTACTATATTATACATAAAAACCTCCGGCGTCCACCTGCCTCGCTCTTACCTTCGTCCTAAATCCGTCACATGTATCCTTCGATCCGTTTCGAAAAAAAAAACTGGAGCCATCCGAGAAAGGACGTGTATATATTTTTTTGCTTTCGAAGTCTTAAAACTCTCTCTCTCTGTCGCTTCCCCTTTCCTCTTTTTATTCCCTCCCTTGCGCCTCAAATAAAAACCCCTCTCCGCTGGAGACAGTAAATTGAAGCACTTTTACATTACCTTAGGAAAGACTTCCCCCTCCAATTCTCCCTCTAACACACTCGTTACCTGTACGCGCTCCTCGACATGCACTTTCCTAGCGTATCTCTTCCCTTCATCACCTTGATGTTCACCTTCACCCTACGCGCTTCCCATCCTTCTCTCTTTTTCTCTCTCTCTCTCCATTTCACCTCTGACCTTCTACCTCGCCGTCCTTTTCCAAGCGGCACTTTCTCTACCGACCATGTCTCCTCTCTCACTTTCTCTAACTCTTTCTTATTCCCGAAGGCACGTAAAGGAAATTCTGTGCCGTGTAAGTTCTTCTTCCACCGCCTCCACCAACAAGTCCCATATCTCTCCCTCACCTTCTCCCTAAAGAGTTTCCTCATTTCTCCAACTCTTGCTACTTCGTTACTAAACCACGACTTCCTATTTTCAGATTTGAGTGCACGCGTTGTTCAATGAGAGGATACTTAACTGATTAAAAAAATAATAGAATCGTTGCCTTTGGGATTCCCTCGTTTTATTTAGGTTCAGCGCGTTAATCAGTAATTGTATGTATGTACAACCAGATTTTATTGACTTTGACCGCGACGGTAAAAATTTGAAAAACCGTTTAGGAACGATTTTTTCAATTAGAATACCGTTATAGTAAAGTCACGGCCATTTTTGTGCTCGCATTGTTACTAATTTCATATTTTTATTTCGCATCTTTTATTATATGTACACAAAATTTGGTGCGTAGCGTTGAATTATCTTTTACAATAAGGGTAAGCTATACGATGTATTAAGATAAGTGTGTGACGCAAAGTTTACATCATATCCTTATCCGAATGTTTGTTCCACAAGCGTATAATTTAATCTCACGACTCGAAAGAGCTGAAATATTCCAAAGCCACAATCTCGTTGTAAGTTAGGAGATTTAATTCCTTTCTTCTTCCTCTCTCTCTTTACCTCTCCTCGAGGATCTTCGTCATTACGACTCAGATTTTCGTCTCTTTCTTGCAATCTCTCCTGAGATGGAATTGTTGAATTAATGCGCAGGCGAGCGTACGCATGAATATGAATTTCTTGCCTCTTTCTACGCTCTCTTCTCTTTATATCAGACCGTTTATTCTCATCTTATTCTGACCTGCCTTATTATTTATTTTTTTAAATCTCGTCTTAATCGACTCCCTCTCTATTTGTTTCTAAACTAGATCTTCCTTTCCAAGCGTCAATTCTTCGCAATTTTCCTCTCCGTGTCTCTTCATAATTTTACTATTGACCCTTATCAGAAAATATTTCCCTATATATATTTCCCCCATGTATGCATGGTTGAATTCAAGTCCTCAATAAAAAAAACGATCATTCCAATCGATGGCGAATAAGTAGGTGTGGAGAAGTTTGGATAGAGAACTGGATCACCGAGTGAGGAGTGGGTTTTTCTAAAAATCGTATTAAAGATTTGAGTGGGTTTTCAGCAACTCGCCGGGTATTAAAAAAATGGCGTTTTGTTTGTCCGAAAATGTTTTTTTCATACCTTCTTTGTTGCCGCAATTTCGACGGCACTTATTTTATAATTCAGTTTAGAGCAAAAATACAATTAGCACAGAAATAGTTGGATTGAGAGGATTCAGGAGTCGATATTTCAAAAAAAATACAACTTGAATTTTCACTCCAAGTCATAGCTCTGGCCGAAGTTTAAAGGGAAATTAAGATGAATAATTTTAGAGGAAGAGAATTGATCATAAAAATATTTTAATTTAAATTTTGTACGCCCATGATTATTCTCCCCGCAATTTCAATTTGTTCCATACACGCAGTTCATTCTCCAAGTGTCGTAGCGCTTTAATTAACTCAACGTGAAAATCCAATGCAAACTTATACGAGTATATTCCGCTGAAAGTTGAAGTAGCGAACTTTGGTTGTCTACCTTCATATGACGTCGTATCGTGCTTTTTCATATTCAGGAATTTTTTAAAATGCTTTGTAAATTCATATTTTTCGTAATATAATAATATATATATATATATATATATATATATATATAGTGAATTTTACTGTGATAAAGTGCCAAGGCACATTTTGAGCTTGAATACTTAAATAGTTGAAAATACTTTTTCCAAGTAGATTAAAATTTGTCAAAGGAATTCTCATTCAAATTAACCGATTCTAAGAATACATTTTCTCCATTACTGTGACAACAGAATGAAAACTTAAACTCTCCTATATTTTGCAAACGATTACACATAGCAAAGGTAAACATCAACAGTCATATTTAAAGGAATAGCATCGTTGTATCATGCCACACACACTTCGTTTACGATGGAAGAATTTAAAATTTTACGTGGATTGCGTAAATTATAATTAATTCCCGTCAATTATGATAGGATCAATGACAAGAGGATTTATTTTATTTGTAACAGAAGCGTGTTAATTATGTGGTAAGTTGTATAATTTTATCCAATTTATTTTATTGAGAATTATCCAAAAACCGCGTAAATGAATTAGCGCCATGGTTCCGCAACAGCCCAAATAAAATAAATAGAAGTCCAAAAAATAAACGGTTAGTGAAATCAGTTAGGCATTTCGGCTACCATGTAGTTGTTCTCAGTGGTGAACCACCAATATTAAATTCTAGAAATGATCATATCAAAACTTTGGTGACTACCGGAGTTAACAACATCATCCGTAATTTGAACTATGGCAACAGGGAGTGGCCAATATATTTTTAAAATATAAGAATATGTTTCAATGTATACATATTCAATTATGTAGCAACCATGAGAAGAAATATAAATTTTATAAAATTAACTAAATATAGAAAGTTTCATAGAGAAATCGTATTGATCGACAACAACATTTTTGCTTCGGGTGCACAAAACTTTGCAAATATGTGAAATATTGCAAATACAAGGTTTAATAAACTCGACGAAACTCATAAAACGATGAAAAACAACCCGCATTATCTCTGGAATTTCATCACGTGAAAATTGAAACCAACGCTAAAATAAAATAAAATTAAATGGACCAACGCAACACTCGGTTTCGAATCCATTACGAGCGGATAGAGGAGCATACCTTTTTTATTTATTATAATCGGCTCATTTAATTATCGACTAGAGAATTAGCGTGAGGCGTGGCCGATAGTGGCTTTAATTGGCTCAAAGCTCGTACACGCAATTGATGATTGGATTGGCGGTTTTTGTCGTGCTGCGAGCGGGAAGAAGTTTTTTTTAATACATCGCATCGCGAAGAAATAAAAAATAATAAAACAACTCGCGTGGAATTTTATCGCGATTGATATCGCGCTGATGAATAATTAATTAGCTTCGGGATGTGACCGCGTAAATGGCGTCGCATTTATGTTGGCCAATAAAAAAATAATCGACCTACGTGTCGATCCGTTTTCTACACATATATATATATATCATCATCATCATCATCATCATCAGCCTTTTTCAGTCCACTGACGGACGAAGGCCTCCCCCAGACTCTTCCAGTTTTCCCTGTCAACTGCCTCCCTCCTCCAAGTTTGCCCCAAGAACTTAACAAGCTCTCTGTCCCACCTGTCTTTCGGTCTTCTTTTTGGTCTCTTGATGTTTCTTGGGATCCATTCGATGACACTGGACGTCCAACGCTGGTCATTTCTTCTAGCAATGTGGCCCGCCCACTGCCATTTTAACACCTTCACTCTTCTAATCACGTCACAGACTCCCGTCTTCTTTCTTACCCAGTCGTTCCTCTTGCGGTCTCTTCGGGTGATCCCTAACATGCATCTCTCCATGCCCCTCTGTGTTGTTTGCAGGCGCTGTATCATTCTGGCATTCATGGTCCATGTTTCACAACCATATGTCAGAACAGGCAGAACACATTGGTCATACAGTCTCCTTTTTAGGAAGACTGGAATATTTGATTTAAAGATGTTCGCATTCTTGCCAAATGCACTCCATGCCATCTTCACTCTCCGGTTGATTTCTCCAAGAAGCGAACCATCAGTAGTGATGAGTTGACCTAAGTAAACATAGCTGGTTACTTCTCCAAGTTCTGCTCCGTTGATATGTATCTTCTCAGAATTTGTGAAGGAGTTGTACATAACCTTTGATTTATTAAGATTCATCTTAAGTCCAGCTTCTGGGCTTGCTTGCTCAAGCTCTTCAGTTCTTCTAAGGAGCTCTTCTGGGCTCCCTGCGAACAGTATGATATCATCTGCAAAGCGCAGGTGACTCAGATATTCTCCATTTACCTTTATGCCTTTTTCCTCCCAGTCTAGCCTTTTGAATACTTCCTCTAGAGCTGCTGTAAATAACTTAGGGGACATAGTATCTCCTTGTCTCACTCCCTTTTCGGCCTTAAAGGCACTCGTCTCTTCATGCAGCTGGACAGATGTTGTCGCATTTTCGTAGATATTCTTGATCAAGGTTATGTACGTTTCTTCTACTCCTTGTTTCTTTAGTGCACGTAACACCGACGAAGTTCGGACAGAGTCGAATGCTTTCTCGTAGTCGATAAAGCACATACATAGAGGTAATTCATACTCGTTGGTTCGACTGATTACCTCTCTCACGACTTGGATGTGGTCCATCGTGCTATACCCACTGCGAAATCCAGCTTGCTCTCTGGGTTGGGCAGCATCAAGATGGTTTTGAAGGCGCATAGTGAGTATTTTGGTGAATATTTTGTAGACTGTTGGGAGTAGGCTGATTGGTCTGTAGTTATTCAAGTCTTCTTTGGAACCTTTCTTGTGCAGAAGGATAATACATGCGTGGTTCCATGTTTCTGGTATCTTTTTCTTCCTCAGACAGGAATTAAAAATCTTAGCAAGAATTGTTTCCGTATGTTTCCCCATTGCTTTGAATACTTCCGCTGTGATACCATCCATTCCAGATGCTTTTCCATTCTTCATACTTCTGATTGCGTGTCTCACCTCTTCCGGAAGGATACCTGGGACCTCTTCGGTGGGCATGTTTGCATCATCATTTCCTAGAGGATCCTCATACAGCTTGGTGTAAAATTCTTGTACCCGTTTCAGGATCAGTTTCCTACTATGGGTTATGGAGCCGTCTTCTAGCATCAAGGCCACCAGCTGTCTCTTTCCGATCGAGAGATGTTGCTTCATTTTCTTGTAACTTCTATTGTTTTCTATGGCTTTCTCGATTAGTTCATAATTATATTTTTTCACATCTTCCTTGATGCACTTCCTTATAGTTTTGTTTAGTTCTGCAAAATGGATCATTTCTTTAGGATCATTAGTAATTAACATTTTCCTTCTTTTTTCCATCAGCAGTCTTGTTTTTTCAGTCAACTTTTTCTCTGGCTTTGTTTTAACTGTTCCGCCTATTTCTTCAGCACTTTCCTTGAGTATCTCTATAAATTGGGATTCAACTTCTTGGTCTTCCAGTGCACTGAATCGATTTTTCAGTTGGAGTTGAAATTCTTCTTTTCGTTCTTTTAGCACCTGCGTGTTGATAATAGACTTAGGCTTCTTCTTTATAAGCTTCTGTCTTTCTAACTTTGAGTTGAATTTTATTCTGCATCTTACCAAGCGATGGTCGCTTCCAGTTTTAAACTGGTTGAGGACGGAACAGTCTTCAGCCAATTGCTTCTTATTTACTAGTATGTAGTCAATTTCGTTTTTGGTACCATTGGGTCCTTTCCAGGTCCATTTTCTATTGGGATTCTTTTTGAAGAAAGTGTTCATTATATATAGACTAGTACATTCAGCAAAGTCTACAAGGCGGTCCCCTCGTTCATTTCTGTCTCCATAGCCCCATTTTCCAACTGCGCTGTCGTCTTCCTTTTGTTCTCCTACCTTGGCATTGAAATCACCCATGACCACTTTTAGATGGCAGCTTCCTTTGTCGTGCAGTTCTCCAACTTCTTGGTAAAAATCTTCCACTTCCTCATCCGAGTATGATGACGTTGGCGCATAAACTTGGACTATTTGAAGTTGATATCTTTTATTTATTTGAAGCACTAGTCTAGCTGCCCGCTCGGATGAACTTTCCATTTCCACGATATTATTCTTCAATTTTTTGTTGATGATGAATCCAACACCTCCTGTTCTTCCTGTGTCAGTTCCCCTGTAATAAAAAATATCTCCACTCTTCAACTCCAATAGGCCTTCACCTTTTCTTCTCACCTCACTAAGTCCTAAAATGTCCCACTTGATCTTCTCCAGTTGTTCTTGGAGCTCTTGAAGTTTATCTTCACTGGACAAAGTCCGGCAGTTAAAGGTAGTTAGGTTGAGGTTAAAGGAATTGGGTAAGGATGAGAAAGAGTGGCAGTGGGCGTTTAACCTCCGGGGATTCTTAGCACCCTCTGCCTTCCTGCCTTGTTCCTGACCACTGCCACGGTCAGAGGCAATCCAGCCTCCGGAGAATGAGGGCCGTTTTTTATGGGTGTACATGTCATGGGGGGATTGTGGGCCTTAAAACACCACGCTGGCCCAGAGCGGGTTGGTGAGTACCTCTTTCACTTTGGCCGGAGATATTGCAGAAAGACTTCACAGCATGGTTGAACCTACCGGTGTCCGAGGACACCACTGTTCTTCGCCCTTTAGCCTCCGTTTACACCCTTCCGCCGACTTTGAGGCAGTGAACTGAGGCAGTTGGAAGGGATATATATATATATATATATATATATATATATATATATGGTTAAACCTGATTCTCCATATACTCTTATTTTTCGCGCACACATACACACACGCACATACACACACTTATTTCTGTGTGTGTGGACGTAGATGATGGAGCTTTCGGGATGATCAGCACAAGAGAGACACAATTTTCTCTCCAACATCCCAGCGGCTCTCCTTCTGGTAAGTACTCACTGGGTATCCTTCAGCACCTAGTTGGCCTCGATGTATCATCATCATCATCATCACAGGTAGTTTGTCCGTAGAATGGTCCGTGATTATTCATGGTTAAACCTGATTCTCCATTTTCGCAGTTTTCTTCATGTCTTGAGAGCTCTCTTTCCCTTTCAAGCCGTCTACAAACTGAAACCTTTTCATACCTCTTTCTCTTTTTCCATCCAGTTTCACTTCTTTAATCATGCTCTCTCTCCTCAGGTAATGTCCAATCCAGTTCGCCTTCCACTTTCTGATTGTCTGTATAATCGCTCGCTTTTCTCCTATTCTTCGTAGTACTTCCTCATTTTTCACCCTACCTGTCCATTTTATCTTCAGCATTCTTCTCCATCTCCACATTTCGAAGCTTTCCAAGTATTTAATATCATTTTTACTTAGCGTCCATGTTTCTGCTCTGTACAAAGCTATACTCCATACATAGCATTTTATCAACCTCTTGCGGATTTCCTGATTTATATTTCCCGTTAGTAGGAGTTTCTTTCTTCTGAAAGCGACTTTTGCTTTTGTTATTCTAGTCCTGATTTCCTCGGTACATTTTGCATCTCTCGTTATGATGCTTCCAAGGTATTTATAATCTGAAACTTGTTCTAATGGCTTTCCTCCAATACTTATGTTCAAATTTTCTTCTTCTTTACTTGATATTCGTCGCATAACCTTGGATTTCTCTGTATTAATTTCCATACCGTATTTTCAACCTGTAATCACTAGTCTATTTATCATTTTCTAGAGTTCCTTTTCCTTTCTTGCTAGAAGTACTTGATGATCCACATATTTCACTGTTCTTATAATACTTACTCCGATTTTGAAACCTCCCGTGCCTTCTAACGCTTCCTGCATTAGCCTCTCTCCATATATCTTGAATAGGAACGGCGATCTTCTTACTCCTCTACTGTTATTTACTCCGCTGGTGTCCGCATTCTCCAACCTGACCTTTACAACTTGATTCACATATAGATTCCTGAACAGTCTCCTGTCTTTCCAGTCTACACCTATATCCTTTAATATCCTTATCAGCAGTACCCAATTTACTCTATCTTCACTCTTAACGTTTTTCCGTTTTCTTCTCTCATTCATTTTCTTCAGCATTTCCTTAGTGATCCATGGTTTTCTGATTTTCATCTCTTGTTTTCCAATCCCTTTATTCAAGGTATCTTTGAGACAGTTTTTAATTTTCTTCCATTCTGTATGCACGGTCTTCGTGTTTTCCAAATTTATAAGGCCATCTTTTAACTTCTTGCTGAATGCATCTTTCTTTTCTTTCGGTTTTTCTAGGTTCCGATGTGCGTATATAGTGTGTATGTATGTATACACGATTCATTTTTTCTTTTTTCATTTCGACAGATTTTTTCTTCGCCTGGCCATTCAATTTCTTTCCGTCGAACGTAACATCTCATTTAATCATCTCTCAGAAGGGTTATCTCGAAGCAAAATGTTGGAGTTGTTCCTACGAGGTAGGGGAAGCGGAAAAAAAAGAGAATCTTCAACCCTCTTGTGGCTGACGACGGCATCTCTTTCCCATTTTCTTCCTTTCCACCACCTCTGCAAATCTTCCTGTCCACCTTCCTCCTCCTCTCTCCCCCCTCCCCCACGAGCTCTTTTATATATATATATATATGTCTCTCTCTTGAATTCTCTCTCCCAGTATCTCTCTCACCTTTCTCCTTCCCACTCTTCAGCCTCTCTTCTTCTTTCTCTCGATCTTGAGGTTTTCAATACATTCCCATTCAAAACTTGCCTTTCTCTTTAAAAAATATGTTCTTCGAATTCCTATTGAAAAGCTTTTTATTTTCTCATGCTCGCTCTCCGCACTCGCGATACTGCACGTTTTTTTCGTGTAACTGTGGCGTAATGTTTTTCATTTTGAGAGTTATTGTACGCTTCGGTTCGAATAAATTTAATATGAACCGTTCCGTAGCTATGTTCGCAGGTAATTTTAGACATGAAAATGATTCTGAATGTTGGAAAAATGCGCTTCTGTTTGAAATTATGCGATGAGTATGATGTCGGTAGCTCAGCCTTTTAAGATCTCAAGAAGCAGTAGAAAGAAATACTGACGTAATTAAAGCAACTTGCTATTAATGAAATTATTTACTCTCCTTTCGAGGTAATACACTCATAGCATCTTATTGTCCATTTGTCAAGGACGTGAAGAACTATTCTTTGACATTTATAATCTCCTATATATTTTTGAAAGCATGTTTCTTTGTTTGTTCATTTGTAAATTATCCCGATTTCTAAAAGAAAATATGCAACACTTTTCCGGCATTATGAAAAACCTTCGCCTTCTGAGGACTTTATCTAAGGATCGTAGTGGGGTAATCACGACTCGTGACAAGTAAAAACCTTGTCCGAGAACATTGCATCTCGAAGAAGTCTTAAAAGTGTTACTTGAGGTGCGTATGTTGGAGGAGAAAACCTGTGTATTGGTTGGTAAAAATTTAAAGATCAAAATAAATGAATGGTTCATGTACAAACAAGTTAAGCAGCATAAAATCAGTGATCAGTTGGTTTAAGTTTGATAGATAGCATACGTTGAGAGGGGTAGACGATTGTGATTTTGGAGGCAAAAACAATTGACAGTTGGTGTTTGGTAGTATACTTTTTGTTTGAAGAAAGTAAATTTTAATTCTATGCATTTTTTAAATGTAAAAAATCTTACTATCATTTGCGTTTTAATCATATAGAGATAATGAACTCATTTGAAATGGAATGAATGCTCTTCTTATGAATGATAACCCTTTTAAAACTTGCAAGGGGAGCCACCAAATATCGGACGGAAGATTCAGCGAACGGAAAACAGACCGTTTTTATGATATTCGCATCAATTAATGACATGCTTAATTCAGAATGGCAGAAAGAGATTGATTATTATTAAATTTAGGAAGGATGTCCTGATATATATATTTATTCCTAGTAAAATACAGCTGTCTGATCCATATCCATGAAAACTGCGTGATAAGTTTCTATCTCCACACAGAGAATATGCCAAGTGTTATCGCACCGTTGATATCTTACTGGTCACTCCACTGTCACTAGAAATATCTGCAGGTTGCTTTCAAGTGCATCACGAGTTGCATTAACTCAAGAATCAGATGTTTAAAAGTTAACATATCATAGTGAATTATCCGCTGCACGTTTATTTGACATTTAATCCAACTAGGTAAACAACGTAAAAATTATAACGACGAGTTTAATTTTTTTATCCGTTGATGTCGGTTACATTTCCTTTGTGACATCTTTTTAAAAAGTTATTTAGATTGATATTTGTCTCAAATAAAAAGACTTTAAGGTTTGACCCAGTTCATTTAAAGTACTTTTATAATGGCGTTCTGACTTAATTAGAGAGAAATGGGCGCTCGAGACATTAAATTCATTTATTTTTCTTTTATTCCAACGAAACGATCCAGAAAAAATAACAAATAGGCTAGAATAATATCGTGACGCCATATTTTTCGAGAGATTTTTTTTAAATGAAAAAAAAAAATTGTGTCGTCCATTTTTGCTACAGAGAGGGAGAGAGGGCGAAGCACTCCTATTTAATAACGAATTTACGATTTCGTGGGACGTGAGTCACGCGTTATGTTTTTCGCCGCGCTTTTTTGTTTGAAAGGTGAGACGAAAAAGGTAAACAAAAGCGAAACGGAATGCTAAAAAAACCGGCGCAGCGAAAATATCACGACACGTCTCACGTTCCGCGTACGCCGCAAACTTAATTAAATACATTAATTAAATTTGCGGCGCCCCGCACACTCGCCAAAAATAAAACTTTGTTTTCGGTATCACAACAAAAAATGCTAAATGAGTCTTGTTTTCTCCGCGTGCTATTTTTTGAGTGGGTATTTTCAGAGCTCGCGGCGTCTGCAGGGACTAAGATAGCTGGCGCATACTTCTTTATTTTTTACTTGGAGCGCGCATAACGTTCTTAGTTTTATGTCTGAACTCACCGAAACGTCGAATGCTTATTGCAGATTGAAGACAGAATTCGGCGAGTAATTTATACACAATCGATCAATTTACACGTTGTTAATAACGGTTTAGTATTTATATAGATTATAATTTTTATAGAAATATTAGCAATTCAGGCGTTAATTTTACTCAATAACAGGGGCATCGACGTCACTTTGCGAAACAGAAAACTCGTCCTCTTAGTGTGCGTCATCGTTTCAAGTGCGGAATTTTTCTGGCATTACCATTTCCATTGTACTACTCACTACCAAAATTTATTTAAAAAAGGCTTTTTTGTTAATTTGAAATGCGACGGCATTTTTTAATGCGAATCATAATTAGATCGGGCGTTACTCCCAAGTAATGTTTATAAAGTAATTTATCCAAACTTTATACGATACTCTTTTTGCGCTGGAATTAGGAAATATTTTAAATCCCTCTATAAAAAAGTCGATGTTACAAAAAAAGAGAGGAAAAATTTTAATTCACGTTGACAAATGTAGCACTTCTTACAAAATTTTCGCTCTCAAAATACCCGTAGTGCCATTTACGAAAACCAGGCTGTGTGCCGTGGTAACCATAGTCGGTAACTGAATTCAGTATAATTGGTAAGGTTAAAAATAATCCATCACAAAGTTTATAAGTATAACGTGAAAGGGGAGTGCTATAGACAATTTTTGAAAGTAATGCAGGACGTTCAAAAAGAAACGAGGCCCATTAGTAAATGCATTTTTAATATTAAATTATAAAAATATTGTTATTTTAAAAATGTTCTTTAAAAATTAATAATAACATTCGCATCTTTAGACTTTAGCCCACCTGATATTTTTGTCGTGGGAGATATAAATATTACTGTGTGTGTATATACGTAGTATATCATTAAATAACCCTCTTACACTGAAAGAGCCACAGATCAACATGCAGCGTACAGTAGACGGCATATCTAAAAAGGCATAAATAAAAGGTAGGATTCCTCGTGTATATTTTTAAGTGCATATTATTAAGACCAAAAAATTAAACAATTTTTGTAACTCACTAATAAACATCCATTCTGTATTGGGTGGTGTTAATTTTTTAACTAGCTCCTATTTCTTGGATGAGCTGGAGGAATATTAAACCCAAGTAACTTTTTATTCATAAAAAGAGTCAGTAGTTGATTATGGTTTCATTATTTACCTAGAAGCTACTGGTTACTTTTGTCTACGAAAATTATGGTGATCGTGAAAGCATTGTGGAAATTTGAAATATTCCACCATAGGAAATATCAAAGGAGAGATTTTGATTATAAAACAACCTGGCTGTAATACTTTGTTTATTCCACAAGTTACATCGGTAATGATTTATGAGAGATGAACTAAGCCTTCTTCATTATATGTCCTCCGTTTGGTAGACATTTTCACTTATAGTTCATATATATTTTAATGAACTTATATAATCATGAAAATATATTGCGATAAGATAGACGAGAAAGTTACTATTTTTTAATAACTTTTATATTAACCTCACTCGAAATATATATATATATATAATTATATATAGGTATATATAGCGGTTTGTAACCACTTTGGCAAGATACAAAATTGAGGCACTTCCAGATGTGCTAGAAACTAGAATTTTGGTAAGATTATAAGTATTTGGTCACAGCCGAAGGAAAAAATCCGAAACTTTCAAAATTTCCACTTTGAGGGGCTATTTTGGCTCCATTTTTCTCCATTTTTGGCCCATAAGAAAACATGTAAATTGGTGTAGAGGTTTTTATATTTGCACTTTAAAATTATTTCCCGTAAAGATACGAATTGGAGACTTAAACTATCGGATAGGATATAAATTGTAGGTTGTTATTTTTGAAGACAGAATTTCAATCCGAGTGGAATTAGCGTAAATTTATAGTTTTTATCGGAAAAAAGTGGTAATTTTTCTGGGTCCAACAATCAGCTACCTAGGTAACAGGCTTAAAGCTTTCATATTGGTAAACTTTTAATGAGAATCAGAGTCTTATATTTCTCCTTTAAAACCTAACTAGTGTAATGCTTATTGAAATATCAACGGGAGTAAAGATTCGATCGTTCAAGCAATTTATGGATATCAAATTGGCGCCAGAAACATTAATTGTATTGAAAGTCATTTCCCTCTCTCACCTTCCCGCCCTTTGTCCCCTCCCTTCCTCTCTCTTGTATTGAAAGCAATCAAAGCACGTTTACACCCATAATGATTGTGTAATAGTACCGTTTACTTACCTTTGATATTACTCGTGTTGCGCTTCGTTGATTTGTATAGGACAAGAAATGTCTTCAGCCTTGATATCCAGATTAATTGAATATAACACCGCCTCCACTAGTAAAAGGTAACTTATGCAGGTAATTTCACCAAATTTGAAGTAACGAATATAACAAATGTTAAAATATAAAAGTTATTTATAAAAATTTGTTTTTATACCATTACTTGTTAACATTATTTTATAGGGGGCAAGCACTTCGCTCGCTGTACATATTGGATTTAGATTAGTTTAACGGGAATATGTTTTGAATATGAGTTTACTGAATATATTTTATAAGGGATGTATATTTGGTTTTTAATAACAAATTAAGAAAATTAGTTAAATAACTCGATAAAAAATAAACTTAGAGGGCTGAAATTACCGGAGATTAAAAACGGCTGAGGTATAGAGCGTTACAGAGATGGTGAGAGACAACCAGAAATAGTGTTTTAGTAATACGGATAAAAATATAAATAACATGAATAACACGTTCGATTTATTTGCATTAAATTCATATCTTCGGTCATTTCGAGCACGTTTTAATTTTATTTTCGATCTTGAAGCCTTTATTTAAGTGCACATGCAAGGAAATTACCGAGGACAACAATACTGGTGATCATGGAATCTTATTATTGAAATGTTAAAAAAAAATACCAAAGCTCGAGTATAAATTCAAAATATGAGCGAATTCGAATGAGATTGAGTACTCGACGGTAAGAATAAGAATCCTCACTCATTTTGGCGTGTTTTTGCGCAAATTTCGCTTTGATAACTTAATTTTAAGATATTTTAAAGAGTAAAAGAATGAAAGCCTTCAAACCAAAAAGGTGATTTTTACGTGTTATCTCATGGGAAACGACATTCATCCTCTGGAGTCGAATCCATGGCCTTTTTCAAATTTTTTTAGTCATAACGTAAAGATACATCAACACTGAAATCCTGAGAATTTTCATTCTTCTAAATTTATTTCTAATCGAGTGATTCACAAAATTAGAGCGTTACGCATCATGATGACCATTACGATTTTATAATATAGAGAGATAAATAAATATAAAAGGCTAAATCTCTTGGTCACTTGGTACATCATTTTTTGCGTAATGCTAAATATCTCAACATATCTCGGCCATTTATTCAGCCAGTGCAGCCGAATTCGGTAGGATTGCTATGAATACGTTCAGAAAGCGTATGCTATAAGAATATTTTCAAAAAAGTCCCCGGTTCGACGCCAGGAGATGTTTTAAATTCCATATGAATCTCATATCTCGGCTCATAAGTTTACACGCTAAAATTTAATTTTCAACGTGCAGAGTTTTACTCTTTTAGAAATTAAAATGAGAAAGAATTGATCTATGACCTTCAAATTAGAACCATTTTAAAGGAAAATAAACAGGCCGTTTAATTTTGTTCGTCTTTTCTCACCTAAAGGTAAAACTTTAGCAAATTTTACGTTTAAATTCGCCGATGTAAGAAAAATCGTTCATTTTCATCAATGATCGCCTTGGAAACGGGCATTGTTGTTTCAAGCCATATCGTATATGCTCATAAACCTATATTTATTTAGTAAATTGGATGGATAAATTCGTTAAATTAAGTATTTGAAAACATGCTAATGTTTGAAATAATTCGACGATGTTTTATCATGCCTTCGTTGTCTTATTGAAGTCTTTCTGCATATTAAAGGCAATTGCTTGCGCTGTGCCTTCGCATTATCTGAATAGAACAGATATTATGAATTACATTTGCCAGATGCAGTTTTTTCACATGGACAGCTGTATATAGCCATAACTAGAACACGTAACGAACATAATTTGAAATTTTGGGTTAAGGATAAAGATATTCAAGGGCAATTGCTGTTAAACGAAAGAGTATTTACAAGGAACGTCGTTATAAGAGAGCTGCTGAATAGCTAAAATAATATTATTGCGGTATAAGACTGTTTTCCTCTTAATTTATTAAAACCATTCCTTTTTTTTCATTTGTAGCTCTTCCCAATCTTATTCAAATATTATAATTTTATCATTTGTTTGTTGGTTTTATTTTTATATTGTTTGTTTTCAAAAGGCCGTTTTAAACGAGTTCATTCGCCTAGTATTTATTTTAACCAGCTTAACAGTCACATGCTAGAAGGAAAACGCAGTGAAACATAAATAAGCGCACATCGATGAATTTTATTTAGTAAACTTCTAAATACATGTAATCCCACTATTTATCTTTCATCTTATTCAACTTCCAGAACACGATCCATTCAGTATAACCTTTCCGGATGGAATTCTAACGGTTTATAATGCACCGGCTGTTCAGCAGCAGAACTTGTTTTCAAGCCCCAAGTAATCAGTCGATAAGAGGCTATCTAAAACTCGCTGCTCACAGGCTTTTGATCTAAGTTCACTGGTAAAAGATGGACAGTTGGATAGTGAGAGGGAGATACAAAGAAGGCTTTTGTATCGTCGAGGATGCGCGGTTGAAATATGGGTGCTTGCGTGGTACATTGAAAGTGTTTAGGATAAAGCTCTGTTGGTCAGGTAGATGTGTTTCCGGTTTTATGATAAAGAACCTTTTCATTTTTAACAGGAGATAAATGGAGCGTGCCTATGGTATGTATTATACACTTTACACTTGTTTTTTTTTTTTGGATGGTTGACGTTCCTCTGCTTCGTTTCATCCATAATCCTTGTGTGGTGTATAGAAATTGACCACAGCATTTAATCATTTACTTATTTATTTTTTTCGGGGCGACACCTACGCAAATATTCGGAAAAAGCCTCTTCGCGGGATGATGTGGGGTAGAGTACGGAGGGGAAATTATATATATATATATATACATACGTATGTTAGTTGTGTTTCTCTTGTGCTGACGAAGGGATCATCCCGAAAGCTCAAACAACGTCTACGACTAAAGCCCCGCTTTGACCTTCCCCTTAATGCCCCCTACAATCGTGCCAAATTTGGTCGGAAACGGTTGAGAAATGTGGGCGTGTATAAAGGAAGAGACAGACAGTTGGCCGCCATTTTGAATCAGGCGGACGCTAAAGCCCCGCGATGACCTTCCCCTTAGTGCCCACTCGAGTATAAATTCAAAATATGAGCTAGTTCGAATGAGATTGAGTATTCGACGGTAAGAATGAGAATCCTCATTCATTTTGGCATGTATTAGCGCAAATTTCGCGTCGATAACTTAGTTTTAAGATATTTTAAAGAGTAAAAGAATGAAAGCCTTCAAACCATAAAGGTGACTTTTACGTGTTATCTTATGGGAAACGACATTCATCCTCTGGAGTCGAATCCATGGCCTTTTTCAAATTTTTTAGTCATAACGTAAAGATACGTCAACACTGAAATCCTGAGAGATTTCACGCTCCTAAGTTTATTTCTAATCGAGTTATTCACAAAATTAGGGCGTTGCGCATCATGATGACCATTACGATTTTACAATATAGAGAGGTATATATGGATCTGAATCTCTACCTATCCCTCACGCTTATTTTTTTTTTAACGGCACGTCCATTGACAACGACGCCTCCGATCTCCGCCCTCATCCCATTTGTGTGTTTTCCCTAAATCACGCACGCACACACACACGGGGATGGAGAGAGAGTTGTGATAGAAGAGGGATAGGTAGGTAGGTAGGTAGAGAAGAGAAGAGGATCAGAGGTCGTTAATCACAATAAGAGCGGAAAAACAAGGATTGAGGGAACCGTGCGAAAAGGGTGGTTTTAGGGAGGAGAGAAAAAAAGTGTATGGATTATGAAAGAGGGAGGAGAGGCGTTTCGGACGGTCATAGGATTTTGGAGGGGATATATATAAAAAAAAAATTTTGCAGTAACACGCGGGCTGGAGCTCCCGAAACCACTTGTTTACGCTATGGAGGCCGTGTGTCACGGCTTTCTTTCTCTCTCTCTCTCTCTTGGTTCGTGTTGAAATAGAAAAAAAAGAAAGAAAGAAAATCCGAGCAGTAAGCTTTATTCGCTCGACGCTCAATCAGGATCGACGCGGTTGATGCTACAAAAGAGGGGAGCTCCGGCGAAGCGTGGCGGAGGACGTAATAATCGGCGACACTCTTTTTTTTCTCTCCATCTGCTAGTGCGGAACTTTGATCGTGTTCAATAAACGCGCGAAAGAGGGTGGGAGCAGGGAGTTAATCAATTTGCGAGGGCGCCGAAAGGTCGCTTTCGTGAGATTTCGGGGCTACAAAAAGGACGTCTACGGAATTTTCGGACAGTTTTTTTTTGCGTGCGTGATTAAAAGTACGTAATTACAAATATACGCGCGTGTCTAAACGTGTGTACATACGATAATTAGTATATTTATGCACCAGAGTAAGAATAAAGTATGGTGACATTCGATCTTAAAATTAATTTTGCTTGCCATTTTGTTTACATCGATACTTCAACTTTGATGCAGTCACGACCCACAGAAGCGTATAATACAATCACGTATTTTCTGCAATATTTTGGCGGGTGATCTAGTTTAAAACTTAACGCTGCTCTAACAAGTTACCGAAATATGCACAAGAATTCTTCTTCTGAAAGAACTATGTATACCCCGCAGCGGCTTGCTCGCAAGCAAGCAATTCGCGGTGCGATTTCAGTGGTTGCTTTCGTTCTTCGTTTTGAGCTCACCGAAGTTTTCGCTTATTTTCCGTGGTTCATTACGACCGCACAAGGTGAAATCTATCTTTGCCAAGTTTGTGTTGAACGAAAAACGAATTATTGCTCAAAGACGTTGATCTTTCGTCTTTCACGTAAGGTACACTCTATAGAGAATGCAATTAATCATGCAATCCTCCTTAGATAAATCATCACGTATTATCAAGTCTGCGAATTTGAAGATATTACTCTCAACTTTTCAACTCACTTTGCTTAAATAACGTTAAATATGGCACCGAACCGTCAAAAGTCGTTAAAATACCTTCTGGAATCGTAAAACCAAAACTTGCATCGCACATAAAAGCGGGAAGATTAAGGAAATTTTTGAGAATAAGTATACATGTAGCCAAAAGAAACTTTACGTTCCTTTGTCCGATAAGAAACCTAAATTAATCCCTCGTACTATTTTTTAGCGCAGAGTATTAAAATTTGTGATGCTGCTCTATTATTAGTTCTTAGAAATAAAACACAAAGGTAACAAAAACCCATGCCGGAATTTCAAAGCTCGACATAATCGGCTTATTGTTAGATTTTCTCTCCTAATAGGATAAGATCGGAAAATTAACGCGCATAAAAAAGTATACAGTGTGCCACAGAAGAAACCTAACTTCACAACGCACAGTAGTAAAATAATCCACAAAGTAACCGATTCAGGGAGGGAAAAGCGCATTTGCGTCAACCTTCGCAGGGGTCGTTAATCCTAGGATTATAGATGAAAATGACAATGAGCGATGTTTAATTGGAGCTCCACACGTAAAGCCCGAAATCACCAACTCCTGACTCCTCCTTTACGTGCAACACGATCGAGAAAAGATATTACCCTTTACCCCCCCTCCCTCCGTGTTCCAACTCGCCGTGTTGGAACATATCTCTCACCGATTTCGCATTAACACTAACATCGACACTTAAAAATAATAACCCCCCACTATTAATAACACACTCTCCAGTTTTACTCGCCCCCTTTTACTCTGCCCCCTCTTCATACTCCTCGCCCCTCTCCATCCCTGCCTTACAATATTTGAACCCCCTCCCCCCATCGTCCGATCACGTGTCTCGATGAGGAATTCCCCTCTTTCTCCTGGTCAGTGCGAGGGGATGCAAGGAAAGCGAAAAATATCTGTCTTATGTTAGCCGCGGCAACGAGGTAGGATGCGATCAGTCGATTGCTCGTAACGGTTGATCTGGTGACGATGATCCGCGATCCACGCTCTAGACTTGTAGGGTTGCTGCAACAGAGTGGATAGACACTAACACGCCGAGGTTTGTTCCGCTGTCGTCCTCAATACTTTCAGCTCTTGTGACTCTGCCAAATAGAATTTACATACGATGTGTTTTAAGTTTTAACCGGTGTTTTTTTCGCTAGGGCAAGAATACCGGAGCCCGCCGCTTTCGCTTTAAAGTCGGATGCGTCCTTGCCCACGTAAAGGTTGGATACCCCTAGGCTAGGGTATTGGCCTTCCAGGCAGCAGTCCCGGGTTCAAATTCGGTGGAGATGGGATTATTCAACCTTTTAGAATATCGCACAAGTCGGCGCTCGTCGCGTCGGAAGTGACGTCAAGCATTTGGCCCACTTGATTCTCTTCGAAAAGATTATGCTAATGCCGAAACCAGGTTTCCATCCTCTATTCTGTGTAGAGCCGTGTAGGTAAAATTACACACGGTGTTGCAATGACAAATTCGTTTTCGAAGCGGAGTGCGCATCTGTGAACGATTTTAATAATAAAAAAATCTTAAGATATGCGCAGAAATTAAAGGCAAAATTATCCTTTGAAGGACGGATTTGTTTATAAATACCCTTGGGATGATTTAAAAAATTCCATTTTTAGGACCTTTTACTTCGTCGTCAAAGTCATTTTTCTCTTTCCAGCTGTGTACTTTCCGAACAGAAAAAACTAATCGTGCACTTTGTAGAGCGCATCTGTTTCTGGCGCAAAATAAACTGCGATATTTTAGTCGTACTCTTTTCTCATTTTACAAGAAAAATATTATCTTTAGCTAAATGAATGGCGCTTCATTCTCATGGCGAAATTATTTAAGTAAGTCAACTGAAAGCAATGCGTAATCACCTTTTGTGACCATCGGAAATTATGCGATCCTTTGTCACGGCATGTTTTACCGAGAAAATCTTAGTAACAGATTCACTGTGATATATATATATATATAACTTTCATTACTTCCATAACCGGTTCTTTAGGCAGAATCACCTAGAGTTTTTAATCCAATATTTATTCAACCGCACTCACAAGCGCTCCATCCTATCTAATTTGTTTTTTGGACGGGCGTTTCTGTATTTTTCCCCTTTTTAATCTGCAAATCTACTTCATCTCCTAATTCAATGGCTAGGGAGATGGTTGCAGAGCTACAATGGACATTTTTTTATTTTTGCCTCGCCACAACCCGCTCTCCCAATTAGCATATTTTAAGGGATTATGCACGGGCAGCGAGAGAAAGCCGAAAAAAATATATTATCGATCCCATGAGGAATACCAATCCAACAAAGAGAACCAGAAGGAAGAATGGAAGTGACGCAAAACGCTTTAAAAGGGACCTAGGCTGAATCGAGAAGTCCTTTAACAAAAAAAAAAAAAAACCCGAGCTTTAATACACTCGCTTTTAACATAGACTTCAAAAGTAACACGCGTGATAATATCTCTAAAGTTTACTACGCTTAATTCCCGGGAAATTTTGGGCGAATCCTTCTCCTAACACTCTTAACTCCTTCGTTTCCCTCTCTACTTCACTACCTCGCTCAAAACCGCTCACGAATTATGCAGAGTCAGGCACCGAGTTATTCCCTCTCTCTCGGCAGAAGGGGGGGGGGGGGGGGGGGGTATGGAAACGAATTCGCTCGGCGAAAGATTAGAATTACGGCATTCGGAGCGTGAGGCCATAATCTTGGTGCTAGTTGAGGAGAATAGGGAAAGAGAGAGAGAGTAAAAAAATGAGGGGGAAATGTGATGGGGGGAGGGACTGTAGGAGCTTAAGTGGGTGGGTCTGGAAGCTGACGTGGGACGGAAAGGGTGCTTTAGGTAAACGACCATCTTTCTCTCTCTCTCTCTCTCTCTGTAGGTATCTCTCTCGTCCTCCGCGTCACGAAGAGAGTAAGGAAGTGAACAGACAAATACGGTCGCTTTTTAGCATGCGAATCAAAGCGTCAAGGTTTTAGGTGGTAGCTTTGACTGGAATCGTGAACGCTACGACGCCAGGTTGGGAGGTTGGATGGGGGACTGAAGAATGATGAAATGGACGGTATATTAAGCTTACGGTAATCCTATATTCCTGCTGATATTAAAGCGACGAAATATGAGGCCGATTATTCGCGAAAACTTTGATCACGATCTTCGTTGGGTGAACATTGCTGCCAATTCGTTTCATCGCTCGGAACAGTGCTCAAGGAATGATGACATATAAGTAAATTATTTATGATAAGTAATAAATTTAAGTAATAAATTTCACTTTAGAACGGTTGCAGAACAGCCTCCCAAGCATTCAAAATCATAAAATGTTCCATTTCGACCGAGAGAGTTATAAGGTGGAATAAAGAAAGCAATTCTGAACATAATATGACCTCGCGTGTTCCTGTGAGAAACATATCCCTTTTAGCGGGATTTCACATTATACGATCTTTTCCAATAACACATGTACCGTGCAAAGCGAGGGATAGATATTTTTTAACCGAAGGAGTGGAAGTTATGAGCGGATGAATGTAGCATATCTAGCTTAGGAATTCTTATAATGTTGACATTCCGTATGACACACATAATCGAGCGAATAGAGTACATATATTTAAGCGCTTGATCTGCATGCTAGCGGAAAATCTTCCAATCCAGTTCAAAACGCACGAAATTTTCACAAAACGTCCCAGTTGTTCATTTTTTTTGAAAAGGTTAATTTCGTGCGCGAATAATTTCGGATAAGATAAAAAAAATGAGCAGAGCGCTCTTGCTCTCGCGACGCGCTCTTCGTTTTCGCGAGTTCGAATGCCGGTTCCAGGTACAAGAATTTGCAATCACTCCGCGAGAGAAAAAAAAACAAATAAAAAACAAAAATTTCGCGGAATTTTTCGAAGTAAACAGAGGCCGCATACCCGTACCACATCCCATCCGTTAAAAAAAATAAAAATTCCGCGAATAAGGGAAGTGCATTATTATTTTTCCTCGCGTAACCAAGGAAATAAAAAAAAAACAAAACGAAACAGAGATACGCTTTCCGCGAATAGGTGGAACGCCTAGTTTATTAGAAAAAAAAACATTTCAGACACGTATGCGACGTGGGTACACCACATTCGACGTGAATCGCAGACATGCGTTCATCAGAGGAAACGGAGAAAGAGTAGCGGTAGCGTTTCTTTTTTTTTGGAATGTTTTCCGTTCGCGCATAAATCGCACGACGTTTTCGAGGTTCGGACGCCGTTATCGAGAAAAAGAACGCGAAAGGTAGGAGAGAAAACGATTCGTCGCTGATTCTACGCCTTTCGTGCGTTTAGGGAATTTGCAACCGCGAGAAAAATAATGTTTTCCGCGTTTTAAATAAACAAATAAATAAATGTCGTTTTTGAATCGAAAAAATCATTCGCGGCTTATTCACGCGAATCGATTTCACCGATTACATTCGATATCGTTGGGTAAAATAGAATTTTTGCCATGCGAGAAAATTCCATCTAGTGGAGCAGGGGTTCCCAACCTGAGGTACATGTACCCCCAAGGGGTACGTGAAGCCAAATCAAGGGGTACGTGAGATATTTGATAAATAAAACTTTTTACATGTTCAAAAACTCAAAACGGCTTACACGATGTCTTTGAAAATCGCTAAGCCTCTGTTTCCTACCTCTATTCCTCACCAAAACTTATTAAATACAATGTTATTTTCCTTTCCGACATTTGGATTTGTTTTTGAATTTTTAAAACGTGTTATGGTTCCAAACAGTCTGAACTGATTTTTGTTGGAATAACGGGCACAGAGGTAAGCAGTCGTCATTTTTTCCAAATTCAAATTTGGATTTTGAGTAACATCAGTCCATTGTTGATACCTATAAAGATAGTCGAAACATGAAGTATTACTCGTTGGATTTAAAGTTATGTGACTAATATGTCAATACAATACGAGAAAAAACTTAGCGCTCATTGCATATTTTAATTTTCAATTAATCAACAAAGGTTCAATAAAAAAATACAATGCAGTTCGAAGTCACTTAACCTTAAGATACACTTAATATTTACTATAATATAAATATAGGAGTTTAAATTAATAAACTACATTTATTGGTAAAATGTGTCAACCATTACTTGCCTTATTTTGGCAGGAGAAAATCGAAAAATTTCCATATGAAAATTTTTTTATCTGTATATTTTCCTGTATACACATAGATGGTAAACAGTAAAATTTACCTCCTCTAAAAAAATTGAGACGGGGTACGTAAGGCCTTATTATCGAAAAAGGTTGGGAACCACTGATCTAGAGAATGTTATGAATACGGAGTTCTAAGTTTATAACGCGAGTTTCGAGGGGTGGAGGGGTAGCATACATACATAGTATGAGACTTCTCCCAATTATGCGATACGCCCATCCCTCGCTTTGCACAGTACATTTTATTCCGTCTTTTAACCATCCATTCGTACTGAAACATTTTATTATGTTTATACTAGGAGATTGTTCCTATAACGTGCTAAAGTCGTGAAATTCAAGGTAGTCCTCATGAGTGAAAACCGTGTCAAGGAAAAATAAACCGTCCATTTATATTTACACACAACGTTTAGTTATTTTTTTCAGTGGCTAAAACGACAAAATAAAAAAAAACATCCGATAGCAATACGTAGCAGATTTTTTTCAAGTTTAACGTGTACTTTATGAGGTAAAAACGAAGTCCCCAAGAGTCATGCGCGAGCACAGCAACATTTTTCAGAGTTGAAGGGGAAACAAAGGTTAGGTTTGAGGCAGCAGTGTGAATGCACTGGACTACGTAAACCGTTCAAATTCGATTGTAGTTTCAAAATTAATTTTTATTTTGTTTATCCTTATTTTATAATATTGAGAATGTCACAAAATCGAGTATATTCTCGCCAGAAATTCCAAGGGACACAACTGTCTTTATCGCATTGGCCCCTTTTTAGTTTACCAAACTCATAAAAACATCGGCTCGAATTCGAAGAAGCATTTTAGTTAAAACAAAATTTTTACCAAACAATTTGCATTTTCAATAAAAAATTTCCCTCTGATGGAATTCAAGTAAACAAAAATAATCGTAAAAGTGGATATTTTTGTCGGTGGATACATGCTTGTTAATTAAACGACGTCAGATTATATTAAATGTAGACATTAAATCATTCTCACCGGCTTTTTTTTTGACCAGTTTTGTGTCTATCCACTTGGAATGTGTTTCCCGCCGAATATTTCCACAATCCAGAATAAATAGCTCAATCTGTTCCCGAGACCAGGAAGTTGGGGTAAATAGTGCAACATTTAAAAAATAACGAATAAAATTTTTTGTGTTCCTTTATTTCCGCGTGAAAACGTTGTGATCGTCAGGTTCATTCAAATTTCTTATTCACTCTAAAAAAAAACTGCGGATTTTCATTTGATTTTCGGCGGTTTATCTAAGCTTTATTTTGGTTGGCATTTAGCGTAAAAAGAACCTTTCCTGGAAACAGTTAAGTTGGCGAGTGACTTTTTGTGATTTCTACGAGGGCAGAGTCGGAAAAAGATATGTTTACCCCAGGAAAGGTTTGAAAATCACGCACACGATTTTATCTCTCATAAGAGCATTTTATTAACAAGGTAGAAGTAAAATGAAATAAAATTTTATAGCATAAAACTTTTACACTTAAAAAGTTGAAATTGTGCTGCGCCCTATGTGGGTGCCTCGTTAGTCTAGTGGTCTAGTCCTTGTCCCGAATCTGCATAAAGGTTAAAAGATATCCACATGAGCTCTTTCAATACTAATTTTCACCCAATAGGAATTATAATCATTTCAAATTGTATATATTAAAAAACTGTCGGAACTGCACAGTTTATTTAGGATTCTGATCCCACAAAAATAATTCTCGACTGACTCTTGACAATGCAATTAGTGTGAGTGGAACCTCGAATAACTAGCTTTGGAAAAGAATAAAGAAGGTGAAATCAGAACCGAAATCAATACCAACAGGGAATATAATTTATTGAAATATAGAAAATTCGAATTATGGGTGTTGAAAAACTTCGAATAACAGATGTGCATTCGTCGTATTTTGCTTTGATGAAATTCAGTTTCAGTTTAAAAGAAAGCTCAGAACCAGTGCAAACAATGACTCCCCACTTATTAACGAAAGCCGTTGAAAAAGCAAGCGTCATTACGTGATTCTTTTTTGGCAATCGATGAAACATTTCAAATTCACTCATTTTATAATTGCTTCGAAATTCTTCAGATGGTGCCAAAATTCCCCAGAAATATTTCCTATCCTCACTGGAATGTTCTGTTTCTATCATATCGGCAGATAACAAAATATATATTTCCCGCTGTCCTTCGATACAATTGACGCCGTAATAGAATTCCCTTTGATCGCGATTGCATCGGGCCAACATTTCCTCGCTCTAATGAATGGATACCTACCTTTTTCATTTAAAGCCGTAAATTATTTGCACGCTCCGACCGAAAATAGCGACCCTTTTCCTCCTGTGTCCTTCCGAGAAAGAAACCCGCGTTCCCATCTGCCACGATTATTCATCGCCCTACGTGTTCGTAAGATACCACTTCCTTCCGCCCGATCGGTTTCGAATGACGCCGTTTCTCTTCTTCCCATGAGGGAAAGGGAAAGGGAAAGGGAGGGAGAGAGGGAGAGGAAGGGATGGAGAGAGGGAAGGTGAGAGAGAGAGAGGAGTGAGAGAGTGGAGGGAGAGAGGGATGGACGGAGAGAGAAAGAGGCAGGGAGGGAGGCAGGGAGGGAGGCAGGGAGGGAGGCAGGGAGGGAGGAAGGGAGTGTAAGAGAGGAGGAGGAAAGAGGGAAGGAATCGAAAAATGCTCTGACGTGCGAAAAACGAAAGGATTTTTTTTTGAATGGGCCAATGAATGAAAGAGGAGGACCAGCTAGCTGTATTTCCGCGCGAGTGGAAGTCGAAAGTCGGAGAGTTCTTCGCTTGAGGAGGAGGAAAGGGGTTGGGGCTAGGTGTGTGTTTGTGGGAAGGGGTTAGAATTCCCTCAGGAATGACGAGGAGAGAGGGAGCGGAAAATGGGATGGGAGGAGGTAAACCAGCAGTTTGCCGATCCGGCGTCTACGGCGCTGCTGTTCGCGGCGAGAAAAGTTGTTGAAGAAGGGAGACTTCCGCGCATAGAATTATGAATATGCATTCCTAAGAGTCTTTAGTACCGTTACTCTTTGGAAACGTATAAATGTTTACAGTTCGGAATGGGTGGGGGCCCTGTATTTTTTTTTGGGTGAGAGGGATCTATTTGTTTTCTTCTTCGGAAGGAACGCCTCAACTTCGTGGGAGGCTTGTTATCGTAGGGATATAAACATGTCCGGAAAGACCCGGGAAAAATAATTTTTGCGAACGTCTCCAATTTTTTTGCTACGGCCGTCGTTGACCGAGTGGTTAATTTTGGAATGCGTGATTAATGCGTCCACGTACAGCGTTATTTTCGCTGAATCTGAATTTAACGCTTTACGTAAGCTAGGCGATATGGCAAAAAATGAAGAAACGCCTCGGTTACGCAGGATATAATTTTTTCTTCGTTTTGATAAAGAATAATAGCTTTTTTTTATCATAAACGAATCAATGTCTGAGTGTTAAAATGTCACTAATTTATGGAAAAATTAAGCATTCGCAACTTTTTTCGGGAACGTTTGTCGCCTTTTGCAAGCGGCGCCTAAGGCAAATTCCTCCTTCCTCATACCTTGGTTACGGCACTGCAGTACACGATTTACAATTAGACATAGCGACTTGTATAGCCGTATTTTCTCTGTGCGAGAACACATTAACTATAACCTTAGTGGGAGCGGTGATGGAGTGGTTCCAATATTGACTTTCCGCGCAGCTGACCTGGGTTCGAATCCTGGCATTGACTGATTTTCGGGGTTTTTCTCGCTCCCTCCCCTTGTGTGTGTGTTTAGAGGGGGACATGCAAGCCCGTCGGAATGGACGTTTAGCAGCGTGACCTTCTGTTTACTAATGCCCTCACCGGGTTTCCCTCCTCCCGTGTGTCAGTGTGAGAGAGTATGCGTGTGTGCTTCGACTGAAAAGCAGGTGGACTGAGCAGTTGCAAGTAGCTGTTGCCGTCTTACCTGCAAAGTGCCCGCATCTGTCTTGTCTACATTTTAAAGGGGCAAACTTAGGTATGTATTTATCTTACAGTCAGAGAAAATTTTAATTTCCTTACGTGTGCATGTAATATTATTAAATAGGAAGAAAATGGATTATTTATGATGAAGAAAAGAATTTTAAAACGCAATTTCCCTTACGTACAGTTGTATACTAATTTCTTTCTAATACTCCATTGCACGAAACGCGCCCATTTGTGATACGTTGTACACTTTCCTAACTTGTTTCGTCATAATTCCGATCTAAGGTTCGGTTATGTCCACAGACAACACCGATTATTTGCAAATTAACCAAAAATATTTTTTTCGCATTTAAAAAATATTGACGTTTTCATAGGATTTTATCTATGCAACCCTGGTTTTACTGGTAAACCAGTTCAGGATTTGGAGTCGTTAATCATCAAAACTGAAATGGAGAGAAACTATTGGTGATAAATTATGCGAAGCGCGGTAATGTCGGTTTGGGCTGCAGAAAACAAAAACGATTTCCTACGACCGCGAAAAGTTTTGCGGTTCGTTTGGAATGCCACCGCGTTGAAATTAACGGGGAAAACCTAAGCGTCCTAACGGCATTAAAAAGGAGACGAAACAGAGCGAAATCGAATTACGCACTTTTCTTTTGTTTCCGCTTGTCTCATTAAAATGCGCCGCATTCTTTAACTGGAATTGTTGACCTATTTATGCGACGGAGAAGAGCGTTTTCGTGGA
The DNA here is from genome assembly GCA_036926305.1 of Uropetala carovei. NCBI lineage: Eukaryota > Metazoa > Arthropoda > Insecta > Odonata > Petaluridae > Uropetala > Uropetala carovei. The sequence continues at coordinate 56,945 of JAXCHB010000448.1, forward strand.
AATCGCTCTAGGATTTCAGGCCGAAATCATGACTTTACGTTAACGGTTACTTTTGGATTATTCGCCCTTAAAAAATTTCAACTTCGCGTTACCATTAACGAAAAAAACACATCGAAACGGCGCAACTCTCAATGAAGCTGGAAAGTTTTTTCGAGTGCAGAGTTCATGAGGTTATTATTTTTAGACTAACCAGGAAACTCGAATGTTAGCAACGGCGATCGGTTTTTCCAATATTTATAGTGTTTTATTTCCTTCATAGCTTACCTCGTGTTTTGGAATTTTGTGAAAAATGTTTCGTTGTTCATTGTTACTTTATATTACTTGAATTCACCCATAACTGTGTCAACAAGGCGGATTGGTAACAGAATGCAACGCATTGCATATTTATTCCGTTCGCAGCTGTGGTTGAATTGACAGGCTAAAGCGCGTAGTGCAGAAGAACATTACGAATAAATTTATAAAAAAACGAATCGAGTTTATTCCACCCGGAAAAACATAATTTGTTAAATTGCCTAGATAAAAAATCTCATGGAGACACGTGGAAAAATAAACTTAAAAACCATATACTATGTGTGGAGTTTGAAAATTTTCTGCCGAGGTTGAACGACGTGTTACCAAAATTTAGATTTAACTAGTCAAAAACGTACGAAAGAGAATAAAACCGCATTAAAGGGAATTATTTCTGTTCTCGTTAACATACAGGAAAAGTCGATTTTTGGGAAAGTGTGCTCTAAAAATTCCCTGCTCAAAAAAATGAACAAAATATATCAACATAAGAAGTAAACGAATGGCCTGATGATGATTTCGAAAAATGGATTTTCTGTTGATTTTTACGCACCGCCCAATGAAAAATTTCCCTTTGAATAATTTAGCACAGCGTTTCTTAAACTTTAGTAATCTTATGACCCCTTTTCATTCAGGTATTTCTTTGAGGACTCCTAAACTATATATGTACTATAAAAATTTGTAGCTAATTGAGTACTTATTTTTCCTGCGGTTTTAGAAAATCACCTTCGCTCTGTAGCATAATTTTCTCTAAAAGTAATGTATGCTTGGAATCTTGTGTGAACTTGTAACGGAATTATGTTGCACGTTTTATTATTTTTAATTGTTATTAATAATTCTCGGACATTACTCGCGGACCCCTGGACTACTTTTGGGGACCCCAGTTTAAGAACTCTGTCTTAACATACCTGTGATGGCGAGCCTGTTGCACGCGTGACATAAGTGGCACGCGAGACGATTTTGGTTGGCACGCCAACGAAAGGCGAAAACTTAACAAAGCATTTGTCGCACTGATTTAATGCCGCAAAAACATTTGTGTTATTTAATCCACCATTGTTAACGTTAGTTTTACGGTTACAATCTTATGTCTTGATCACGAACTTAAATTAGTCACCCAAAAAATCGAGGACTTTTTGTGTCACGCGAGACGGAAAATATTCGACAATTTCGGTAATATTGGCACGCGGACAATAGAAGGTTCGCCATCACTGCCCTATATCCAATATTACCCGCGATATAATACTACCGCTTTTCACGCTCCTTGCTAACATCGCGAAACTCAATCGGTCCGTTAATGTTCGACCGCTAGGAACTGGCTCCTTATATATATACACACACAAACACTCCCTCTTCTAATCAACCTCGGCTGACCTTACCGCATATCAGAAATTCCTCAGCACTCTTTGACCTTTTGGCACAAACAAACCCACTCTCGTCCTGCTGTGCTTTTCGCTCGTCGTTTCGGCACGTAACAGTTTTGCTTCCTCTCGCGAAAACTCGTAAACTTCCTCGCGTCTTGCATCGCCGGGGAACGCCCGTCAGGAAAGGGTAAATGTCCACCGGGCAATTAACCGCGCGACTCAAACTTTGTTTTCGGCCTCGGGGGTTGGGTCATAAGGACAGCGGAACTTCGAATTATACGAGGATTTAAATTGCGATCGATCAAATCGTGCGGTTTCTTTCGTCTAGGGGTGGTTCGATTAAACACGAACTCTACGAGGAAATGTAAAGTGAACGAAGTAAATTTTAACTCCAGTTTTTCGCAAATCGAACGAGAATTTTTAGCGTTGGCGAATGTAAATGAAACTCACGCACGCACACGCCTACGATCCAAAGTCCGAGCACACTTGGTCCTCCCTACTTCTTGTCAATTCATAAATTTTATATGCTCACAAAGCTTAATGTTTTTCGTCACACGTTGATGAGCATTTCATTGATAAAATTTGAAATAAATATAGTAAACCAAATTTTTTTTCGAAGTGCGAAAATTTCTCTATCATAAATGCGCAACGAAACTTGTAAAGGCTCTAATTTAAGTGCCGATGACAGAAAATCAACAAACAAAATTTCGTAATTGAGCGTCGTAATTGACGTCATTCTTATTAGCTCCTTTAATTGCCCCTATCTCGGACGGGAAACATTTACTTTAATTCCATCCACGCGGCGGTCAAAACAATTTAACCACCGGTTGTAAAACAGCGCGGCCGTTTGCTGTATATCGCAAAGAACGGAGTGAGAGAGGAATAGTAGCAAAAAAATCGCTCCGTCGCGTCCTCGCCTCCATTAACAAAACAAACGACAGCGTCCGATCGAGGGATCTTTTTTTTTTCCCTCGTGTCCGTCGTCATCAAATTTCTCCGCAAAACTTTTCTCTCTTTCCCTCCGGTACGCGCTACTTCCTCATGGGAAATGGCCGGACGGAGTTTCCATGGTAACGGAACTACGGAGACCGAGCGGACATTCGTGGAGGTTACTAATGGGTGACGGTGCATGGTTACGCTCTCTCTCTCTCTCTATCCCCCATTCTACTCTCCTTGTATTCTTCCGTGGCGTGTTTCACTTGGCTGCAGCTTCTATTTCTATGATGGGAAAGAGAGATGGGCAAGAAGAGGGGAAGGGGAGGAGCAACGTTGTAACGCTGTACTAAAGTTTCTTTTGGTTAAAAATATACAAGCATTTATTTCCCACTATGTTATAAAATCGTAATGGTCATCATGATGCGTAACGCTCTAATTTTGTGAATAACTCGATTACAAATAAACTTAAGAAGTTGAAAATTATCAGGGTTTTAGTGTCGGTGAATCTTTACGTTATGATTTTTAAAAATTTGAAAAAGGTCACGGGTTCGACTCCAGAGAGGATGAATGTCGTTTCCCATAAGATAACACGTAAAAATCACTTTTTGGTTTGAAGGCTTTCATTCTTTTACTCTTTCAAATATCTTAAAATTAAGTTATCAAGGCGAAATTTGCGCTAAAACACAGGAAAATGAATGAGGATTCTTATTCTCACCGTCGAATCTCATTCGAATTCGCTCATATTTTGAATTTATACTCGAGCTTTGGTATTTTTTTTAACATTTCAATAATAAGATTCCATAGTTACGGGTATTGTTGTCTTCGGTAATTTCCGTGCATATGCACTTAAATAAAGAATTAAAGATAAAAAATAAGATTAAAACTTGCTCGAAATGACCGAAGATGTGAATTTAATGCAAATAAATCGAACGTGGTATTCATGTTATTTATATTTTTATCTGTATTACTAAAATCCTATTTCTGGTTGTCTCTCACTCTTTAACACACTATATTTCAGCCATTTTTAATCTCCGAGGATTTATTTTTTTATCGAGCTATTCAACTAATTTTCTTAATTTCATATTAAAAACCAAACATATATCCCTTATAAAATATATTCATTAAACTCATATTCAAAACATATTCCCGTTAAACTAATCTAAATCCAATAGGTACATCGTAAGAACGAAGAAACAGCGAGCAAAGGGGGGAGGGGGGGGGAGGGTGTTGGCGAGCGTCAGCAAGCAGGGTGTTTGCCCCCTATTAATACAATATTTTTATAAGAAAAAGCTTTTACAATTCCCATTTTAATTGATAACAGGACCGATTTCGGAGATTTATCGCCATCCTTAAAACCTGTCGTGTTTCAATTATCACTGTGGAAAATGTAAAAGTTTTTATTATAAAAATTATGTATTTTTATGACATTAAATTTGTGATGGACTTCCACCAGGTATCGCCTTGCAACATCAATTATTTCCCGTTGTAAGTGGTCTCGTAGCGTGAAAAGTGCACTCCTGTCTCAGGGTGAAAGCGAGATTATAAATAGTGACCATATTCTGCCTTTAGATTGTGCCCCCTTATCCTGTCATCATCGTCAGGTTTGTTTTGTTTACAATATTGAATGCGTTGCCTTAAAAGTTCTTTCCTTTGCCGCGACTGAACTAAAAAATACCATGATGGACTCGAGTAGAAACAGCTTTCGATTAACAATATAATCGATCAAAGAATTGCTATAATATGTTTAGGAGACATTCATTTACGCAAGAATCCGGTATGTTTTTATGTGGAATTACTTGAAAGTACGATACTTATTTTTTGCATTAAAAGTAAATGGAATGATTCTTAAAAACACTCAGTATTTACATTGTCAACATGGTTGTTTATGAATCTATGCAAGGCACTATATATCTATAATATACATAAATGCGGTAAAGCTAAATCTCAATTTTACCTGAACAACTTGGTTTTTATCGACATCGAATAGGCTTTTCAAGGAAATTAGATGCATTAAAAACTTCATGCGTCTCCGAAATTTGAATTCGTATTGTAGAATTTCGTTCATTAGCAAGTGTGCGTGTCTCATTTGATTTATTCTTACCGAGTTTATTCAGGACCACGGCCTAAACCAAGGGGGTCTCCATCCTTTCAGCACCTAAGATCTTACTATTTACTTGTAAATTTGTCGAGGATCGATCCAGCGGAGTAAGCCTTGACACGAGAAACACTGTTGAGCAGGTGAGGAGGGGGAGGCGGAGGGAAGGATTCCCCGCAGATTTATCCCGAACTTTATGAGACATCGAAACCAGCGTCATAACATGAAATACCCTGCTTAACACGTCAATGCAATGTAATCGCAAAGAATTTTTTATTAGAGTTCAACAAGCTCGAATAAAGATTTAATCGAGTTTTCGTTCTGTACAAGAGGATATTTTAGTTCAAATAAATCTGATTCAGATTTTATCCACCAGGATAATTCAACGTATTACTAACAAGTAAGTAAGTTTTAAGCTAGTAGAAGTTGAAGAAAAAATCTATTAAATAAACATACTGACGGAGGAAATCAACCAAAACACAACTTGAATTAGTTAATCAAGTTACACATAAAGTCGCAGTTAGCCTCAGACTTTTGCCTTATGAATTAATTCGCGATTGAAACGCCACGTATCGAGCTACTCTTAAGCATGCTCAGGGTCGATAAACATCGATACGCTCGTGTTTAGCTGCGAGAACTGATACCGAAAGATATCTATATTATTTGATTCATGCATTTCAACTGCTCTTAATTTTTGAACGATTATAAAATCACCTTCATAGCTCGATAAAAAAAAGCTGCAACTGTGAGTTCAAAATCTATATCGGATCAACATTTCTCATTTGATTCAATAAAAAGTAATAGCGCTGAGGCAAGATTCAGCGATCGAATTTAAAAGGGTCAAAGATCGACCGGTCGATCGCGATCGGCTGGTTGGAGACCCCTAGTCCAAGCGGTCCAAAATTCAATCGTTTCATCCCTTTTATAATGTGTATGTTTCATAAAAATATTTGAATGTTTTACATAAAATAAGTAAAAAGTGAATGGCTTTGGAGAATGCGGACAGGAGCAGTCCGGAATGGCGCAGCAGTAAAAATTGTCGTTAGCTGCAGGTTATCATTATTCTTAACTCGTTGAGAAAATTAACCGATATTTTAACCGTTATTTTGTTTCCTACTGTATTTTATTGCTCGAAAAATGTAACCCAGCTTTTTGATTGAAATTTCCTGCTTGATCGATTCAATCTAGCACACGTGCTGTATATCATTACAGGGTAGGACGTATCGGGACAACTGTCCACAGCTACATGTTTCGATGTCACCACAAAGAAAGTCTTTAATTAGATGGTTAATGTGAGTGGAAGGCCGAATTTCCACGGGCCTAGAACACTTTTACAGAATCCCTTGCTTAAATAGAGAGTAAGTTTTTAAATTTCCGATTTATAACTCTTAATTATTCTTTTCAGTGAAAGTAATTTTTTATGTGGAGATTACTACTGTGAAAATGTTTTTACTGTGGAACATAATCTTATCCTCTACGACATAAAGTGGTACCAAAATATACCGTTGGCGAAAGATGTCATACAAAATTCAACAAAAAATCAATACTCATCAGAAATTTGTCTCTCGAATTTTTTTTCTTCTTGTTTTCATCTTAAGGAATATATATTTTTTCAAAACTTTTATATGCGTATTATTAGGTTTATGCAGGCGGAAAGGTTCAACAATTAGTACGTGGCGAGAAAGGCGAAGTCGTTTCCTTGGAGATTGCCAAGGGAGAGAAGAAGGGTTGTTTTTAGGTAGAGAACACAGACAAAACTTTAGCCACTGCGTTGAGGGTTGCTCTTTCTTCTCCTGAGATGCTAATGACCTCCCGCTGCTGCTGTTATAAAACTTTACCAGGTTTATAGAAAATGGGTTGAACGTCAAATAACTGAAGGGTTTTATTCTCCGTCGGTGGGAGCTCAAGATTCTCGTGATATTCAAATTGATGAGTCGGCGAAATTCTCAAGGACACTTTTGTTTTAGACTCATCTTCTTTAAACCTTCGAATCCTTGAGAGTTACGTTTAGAATTTTCCGGTTAACTTTCCCTATCAATAACATTTCCCTGGAAGATAATACCGATGTTGGTATGGAACTCATTTTCAGTATATAGTAGATATGCCCTGGCGCAGTTTTTAAAAGCAGGTTTATATATATATACAAAAATTGTAACGTTTTTATTGCATAATAAATTAAATATGACTGTTTTAAGGCAAATAAAACACTTTAAAATAAATAAATTATTCCCAGGTTCTAAAATTTAAAAAAATACACAGAACAAATACTAGATTTATTATATCGAATCTCATCAACACACCACGTAATTTTTGAAATATTTAAATCGGGAAATATTGAAGTGGCTTCGGATTGTCTAGTTAGAAGCTTGTAGAGAAATGTAGGAAGGACTAATATGAGTTTTTTTGAGAGAGCTGAAACGTATGAAATGTATTAGGGCCGCGAAGACATAAAGCGCTAATTGGAGTTACTGCTCTTCCTTTTTTTTGGTTACTATTGATCTATAGGGTGAGTTTCTGGTTAGTATGTTGGCATAGGCATAGCAAGAAAATAAATATTCCCCAAGGTAATAACGGATATTGGATGACTTAATGTATGAAACATAGAATTTACCTCGGAATGTTAAAAAATTACTGTGGCAAGCTTAATATTTGGTTTACATGCGAATCAGAATTTTATTAATTTTCAATACATATGAATGTAATTCTACATATGAGGCGAAAAAATAGGTTTCAGCCAGCAGCTAATTTAAGTTTTAAAATAAATTTAACTCGTCCGCTGAGGTTAAACCATCAAAAATATGTGTATAAATAATGAATATATATATATATATATATATACTACGGAAGAGGAAAGGTAAGTAAGGATATTTAGGGCAACTAGGTGTTGAAGGAAACCCAGTGAACACTTACCGGAAGTAGAGCCGCTGGGGTGTTGGAGAGACACATTTGTAGAGGTTAGAGCTTTCGGGATGATCCCTTCGTCAGCACAAGAAAGACACAACTCTAACCTCTACAAATGTGTCTCTCCAACACTCCAGCGGCTCTACTTCCGGTAAGTGTTCACTGGGTTTCCTTCAACACCTAGTTGCCCTAAATATATATATTTAACTCTTTCTCCCCACCTGGTCTTAACCTCCGATAACCCTATTGGCCGTCCCTCCTACCCGTCTCCTCCTATCCCCGAACTTCTCTCATTACCCCTCCCCCCCTCCCCATATCCCCCCAGTGTGTCACTTCAAACAGTATATGTTTCTCCGTCGCTGAAGAAGGGCATCAGCCCGAAAGCTCCATTTTTGTGTAGTTTTTGTTCTTTTGTGTTTTTCGTGTGTCCTCAGCACCCCCAGCGGCTCTTCAGTCTAGGTAAGTGTCCACTGGGCTTCCTCCAACACCTTGTTGCTACCCTTATTATTACCTTTCCTTTTCCTTAAGTATTTATATATATATATATATATATATATATATATATATATATATAATTCCTACAGAATGCGGGGAGAGTTGAAATTCCATTTCATTGGGATGACCACCAACGACCCATATTTTTTCTCTATTCTATTTGATAGCAGTAATGGTATAAAAATACTTAATGGTGCTCCTATTCAGCATGCCACTCCGGCGTGAAGGAATGTTTCAGCCAGGCAAGAACAAAAGGCGAACTTATCTATTTATTCGGTCTGCTGCCCTCACAGCGCTCCGTGAATACATTGAATAGGCTCTTCATGGGTTCACCCACGTGGAATCTTAACGTGTCCAATGAAATTATAGAGACGGAGGGGGGAAAGAGAGAGAGGAAGAGGGAGAGAAAGAGAGGGGGAGAGAGAGAGAGCTCGGGAATCAAGCCCTCCATAAATTCTCGCGGTCGTTCGGTTTTTCATAAAGGCCTCCATTTTTTAAAGGATCGCGGAAAATGTACCACAAACGTACTAAATAGGAACGCTTCTCTTGGTTTTGGTTTCGAATTGAGTAAAATCGACCGGTTTTTTAATTTTCGGAGATAGTGAGGAGGGAAAATGTGTATTTAATAGATTTCGACCTTCCTAAGCGCTAAAGTATTCATTAAATGTTGGGTGAAACGGTGATATGAAATTCGTTGGACATCAGATATTGTAAAATGATAATGTTTCATACATTTAACACCACTGTATAGTGTCAGTTAATAGCATTAACACAAAAAAATTCAATTTCCATTGTTTAGGGTTCCCAACCTTTTCTACGTGGCGGGCCACATCGGTGGTTGCGAATCCTTAGGCGGGTCACATTGAAAGTTGCCAATTATTCGGCGGGCCGGATTAGAGTTTAAATCTGATGTTACCTATATATTCTAAGGTGGCATTTTATTGAAAATCAAGTCTAATTGTGTGATTTTCATGGTATGAATTCCAACGTTAAAAGTTTTACTATAAAGAATTTCAGAAAAATACATAAATTTGTGTGTTATATTTTTTCGGATTGCTTTTCCATCAAGGTTTCGCGGACCGCATAAAAACCCTACGAGGGCCACATCCGGCCCCCGGGCCGTAGATAGGGCTCACCGGTTTAGGGGAATTGGCGCATCAAAAAGGACGCGAGTCAACTCTAAATGTTAACGGATGAAGTGAGCATATCACAATAGAAACGACCTTTATAGAAAATATTGGAAATGTTCTTAACAGTACATAGCAGCACGGTTGACTTATTCGGAATGGCAGTAATCGAATTCACTTTAAAGAATGCATTCTGGAGAGGAAAAATAGGATTTTTATAATAGGAAACGCAACAGAAAATGAATGCTTCTTTATCTGAAAAGGTACTTACGCTCAACTCACCATAGTCAAACTGCAGCAGCTAGCTAAGACCAAAATAATGTTTTCCCAATCAGGTTACAGTCGACGCGTAGTGAATGTCCTTCAGGGGAGTTTCACGTTATCGGAACTAAACAAAAGAAAGGCAATGGAAACTAGTCAATTTGAAATGTACGTATCAGTTTGTTAAAAAAAATGCTGCCTGAACAAAGATGAATTTCGAATGTGTCACTATTTGATAAATTTCTCTGAACCCTGTTGTGAACTTGTTGAGAGAAAGAACACATATTTGTTTTTTTCCCCTCTGTATATGCGCTGCCGCACTGCGCATTATTTTCGTTTGGCATTCCTTTAAGCCTCCTTTGAAAGCGAGCATTGATATCGACTCAAACATTCGCCTGCTGTGAAATACGATCCTTTCCCCCTTTCATCGCAATATATATTGTTGCCTCCTCCCTTTCTATATCTCCTTCTTTCTGTAAGCCGACAGCAAGGGATTTGAACCAAATGAATCAAATTTTGCCGTAATGTCGCAGAGACACCGGGGATGTACGACTTTTACTTTATGACAAAAGAAAAACATAGGCAGGAATATTCAATGTTTTATAGGTAAAGTGTTAAAAAAAATGAATTCACTAAATGTTGTATTAATAAATACCCGTGAATTCACACCTTAGGTGTTTTATATTTCTAAACGGCGAAGGTATGTAAACATTTTGCGCGACGATCAGCAATATAATGGACAGAATAAGAACCTAAGTAGGAGGTTACTTAAACGTTATTATAAAAGTAAGAAAGCAATAAAAAAATAAGTCATCCTTTGCCTGTGGAGAATAGATGTAGACGATGGATTTTTTATAAATAGGACGACTAATTTGTCTCTGAAATATTCACTAGAACATATATATACTAAATTATTTGACGCATTCATAGGAAAACAATTTTTTAAAATTAAAATTTTTATGACAACGGAATGAAATTAAAGAGTATGTCTCAAGTCCGTAGCTCATCTTCCTATCGAATATTCAAATGCCTGCTAAAACATCTAACCCGATACCAGTAGCTGATCCAAATCCGATAGATCCGAAGAAAAACTTTGAACATTTATCGTAATAAATAAAACGTCGTGACGTCACTAATTCGTCATCGTCGAATAATGCGATCTTTTAAAAACATTTTAAAAAACACTTGGAGCTTAAGCGATTCGATTTTTCTCTCTATTTCCCGTTTTATGGATTGAGGGATGTTTGACGTCATATTTCGTCGGGGTTTTAGGATTCGTATAGACCAGCGGTTCTCAAACCCCATCGGGGGTTGCGAGACAATTTTGGGAGGGTCGCGAGCAGTCTTCGCTTTGCCAACTGATTTTTTTCCTCATTCTATCAATCCTTCAATTTTAATTTATGGGTCATGAGGCTAATTTTTATGTTTGATTGTGGGTTGGAGTCTTCAAAATAAAGCATTAGTTAATTTTAATATATTTATATTTAATATAAGAAATATAATTTAATAATAAAAAATACGGCGACTTATACTAGCTTCGCTCATTTTCTTAGTCCTCACGTTTCTCCTCTTTATTGTAATTCATGACGATATCTGAATTTTTGATGAATTAATTTCTTTTTGGAAAATGTGGAAACAAGTGAAAAAAATCTGCTATGACCGGGAATCGAACCTTCCACTTGCCGAGCGGACATTCTACCACTGAAATACCATGTCAGAGTAATTTTCATGTAGTCATCTGTGTGCAACAACAAGAATATTCCAGACTATTTATAATGTAGTGAATAATTTAAACAACATATGCCATACGTATTTTTTAAAAAGGGATTCATGATCATATATAATGAAAATTTTCCTTAAGATCCAGATATTTTCTTGAATCCAAAATTTATTTTATACTTTTCAGTGCGATTTATAAAAAAGTATAAGTTAAAAACGATTTTATAAATTTTTATTACTTCTCAAAAAGTCACGGGGTGTCGCGGCGACCGAACATCAGCACGGAGAGAGTCGCATGGCAGGTATGCCTGAGAACCACCGGTACAGACTCCTTCGCTCCCATTGCTCTCAAAACAACTCCATTTGTCTATATGTATTTGCTTAACTGTTTGATGCAGACAAATTAGTGCATCGACGGTGTCACAGATTATTTTATTGATGGAAAACAATTTTTCGTTTCATAAAGCACGCGCACGTATACACGTCAGGCCGTTCTATATAACGCGGGTTTTATTACCACAGATTCCCCTCAAAGGGATTTGTTTTTTTTAATACCAAAATTTCATTCAACGATTACGGGTTCGCATTAATTCGGTTTTGTCGGACGTGAGATGCAGAATTCAAGATTTTAGAGCGTGGAAAAGACGTATCAGAGAGTCCGATTTATTTCTTAGATAACCAGAAAAAACACTTTATAAATATATATATATATATATATATATATATGCGCATCAAATACATATTTGGGAATTTTGGGACTGGGGATAACAGCGATTGTTATAGTTTTCTGTCTAGATTATAAACTTTAACTGCCGTTTCAATGTTTCACGGAACTCTTGAATAGGGATGCCATTTTAAAAATCTTTTAACATCTAAATTCGCTTTGATTATGTTTCTTTTGCGAGGTAAATTCAATTTACTATCCTACACATTTTAAAAGTTAAGGTCATAGCTCTCGCAGTTTTCACAATTTTTTGTAGATTCAACGATGATAACGTTTCCAAGCAATGGGAATAACATCATCATTATGTGTAGCTGCCATTAGCATAATACATATATGAGTTATTTTTAGGCGCGTTTCGCCTCCAGCGTGAGCGCCTATTGTCGTCGGTCTGTCCGTTCGTCCGTCCGTCCGTCCGCATTTTCGTTCTCGGCTTCTACCTAACGGATTTTCATGAAATTTGACATTAAGGATTTACTAACAAAGATAATAATAAAATAGCAAAAATGAATCACGTAAGCCAATCAGGGATACCACTTTACTGGTGACAGAAAATGAACTTTCCGTCATATCTCGTAAAGTATTACTCATATCAAAATATTTTTCAAATAAAACTTGTAGAACTAGTAAATAGAGTATTTATTTCTCTATTCATTTTTATTGTAGGATTAGCCGTTATCAAGAAAATCAAACAAGAATATCTTAATTCGAGTTGAACAAATTTTCTTCATGGTTACTTCTTCATTTTTGGAAACATAAACAATCTCACAAACAAATGTTTACTTTACTTACGTGTGCATGCAGTATTATTAAATAGGAAGAAAATGACGAATAAAATAACTTTAAAACGCTATTCCCTTACGTACAGGCATATAATTTCTTTCTAATACTCCACTGCACAAAACGAGCCCATTTATGATACGCTGTACACTTTGCTAACTTGTTTTATTTATTTTTTTTTTGATTTTTTTACGGGGGGTTGATTTCCGCTTACCTACACTGAATGGGTACAAAATCAGTAATACAATGAATAGCTGGTCAGTTTCAAAAGTTTAAGAAGAATGGTGACTTCCAATCTACTAATTCCTAACCATATATGGGTTCTTTCGTCGTCGTCCTCATTGTTTAACATACACATACAATTTTCTCGAGCGATAAAAACATCCGTGATTATACACGCGACAGTTCATCACGACCGACGGTTGGGTGCAACTTCCCTCGAAGGCTATGAAAGTAGAGTCTTCTTAACGGATGCACACACTCAAAAATAAAGAGCGATAGATGTCATCTTTTATGGTAAAAGACGGCGATGTCGGAGCAGAGTGCTGGAAGACCCATCTGCAGAGGCGGGGATGGTATGTTATGACAAAGACCTTTCCCAGGCGTCACCATCCGACCCCCTCAATACGTATCTCTCGATAGATCCGCGCAACGGCAGCTGCGCCTCTTCATTATTCCTTCCGCTGTTTAATAATCCACTTCCGGTTTGACGGTGAGCCGTTGGATATGACGCCGCGGCGGAGGTATTCGCGTGGGGAATACGTTTTCAGCGAGATTTTCGACAGCGATCGCATATATACATACATACATATATATATATGTATATTTTTGCTTCGCTTTGTAATCCCCAAAGGAAGGAAAAAGCGTAGAATAATTTATCGTGTCCTCTGTTTTTTGTATTTATTTTTTGCGCTCGCGCCTTTCATAAGCCGCTTTGAGACGGAGGAATTTGGAGGCGTTTTCAGCGATGCTACGCATTGTGACGCATCGATGGAACGGAAAAGGTGATGATGGGAGGTGAAAAAGAATATGGATAACGCTCGTATAGGTAAATTAACCCGCGATCGGTAAACGGCCATATCGATCGATCATACACACCGTTTTTTGTCGATTAAAAAAAAAAGACAAAAAGCGCTAACAACTTGAAAGGAAGTCATGCTGTGAAACAGCCACGTCAAACTGGTGGCGCGCGGGTCGCATGCGGCCCTTACCGTGTCTAAAGGATCTAAGGCAGTGGCGGTTTCAAGAGGAGGAAGGAGCGATCGCCCCCATTATGGAAAGTTCCTGAATTCGACCATGCTTGTCATTAGCGGAAAGCAGAGGCAATGAATTTACACGAAATGTGCAGGTTATAGAACGCTTATTGCCTGACGAATATTATTATACGAATGAAACCACTAACCTGATAAATACTTGTTAGATAGACGCTGAATTCACGAAGCAGTAGCAGGATACTATCGATGCTTCTTCGATGAAAGGCCAAACAAAACTAAGGGCAAGGAACTTTCACCCTCTGCTGCCTCAGGACGTCCGAAACTCGACATTTCCAGTGACGCATCGCTTGAAAAATCTTGGTCGTTGTCCAATGCAAACATAGACGTCACATAATTGATACATTTCTTGACAACAGGGAATTTAGTTTGTGGCCATCGTATAGTAATCGCATCTCACATCTAAACGCAGCCCATTTATCTGTATCGATATGTATAAATATACCGTGCCATTTATCGATGGCGACACGTCATAGCACAATGAAAATTTGAAGGGGGTGGTTCTTTTGGGAGCTCCTATGAATAGCATACCCTGCATACACTATCACCGCGGACCAGCCCGTATTGTAAAAAAATGTATGTATGCAACACAAAACTTGTATTAAGTTATGTAGGAATATGTGCACATACGCCAAACCATTTTCTGTGAATATAAACTAAAATCGAGAGGGTTGAGTAAAATTAAACTTGTAAATAAAACGTAGTTTACAATCAAAGAATTTCTTAGAAATGAAAAAATATTCGTTTCAAACTAAATTAACTCTTAAGATATTTAGCAAAAGTCCGCTCGTTTTAGCGATTTTTTATTACAAAAGAATACGCTTATGTATATTCACTTTTTCTGTCTGTCCGTCCGTCCGTCTGTGCAGGCAATACCCATGAAACGGTTCAACCTAGAGAAACCAAATTTTCAGGATAAGTTACTACATATGAGAGCTACAATCCAAAATTGTTAAAATTCCAATTTTCGGGGGATAATTTTGCCTCATTATTGCCCTGTGAGAAAATCACGCAAATCGGTGATGAGGTTTATATATTTTCTTTTTAAAATTATTCACCGTCAAGATTCGAACTTGGGAATTAAACACTATCGGAAAGTTTGTAAATTGTAGTTTCTTATTTGTGAAGACGGAATTCAAATCCCCGTGGATTTACCGTATATTTGTAGTTTTTATCGGAAAAAGTTTTTCTGAGTTTCAACAAAGGAAATGCTTAACTACCACGGCAACGGGCTCAATGCTTTGATTTGTACAGCGTACCTTGAAAATAGGCGGAAGGGGCAGAGACGAAAAGGGGGCGGGGATGGTAAAAAATATCTGCATTCTCAGTACTTTACTAACTTGTTTGTTTTAGTTTCAGCCCTCAAAATTTCGCGAAATGCAGAGCGAACGCTTTATCTTTATTTTTCAATAAGCCTCTTTAAGCCGCGACTTTTCATTTTCGTTGCTACAAATTCGCCAAGACCAGTCTCTCATTTTATAATCTCTTTTCCGCTCGAATATTTTTTGTTTGCAAAATCGGACGTTATTGATTGGAGAATCTTCTTCTTTTTTTTTTTAGCGTTTGATGTGATGCCCGAGAGTTCTCTCGAACTTCCATTGTGATTTTACGCTCGTTGAACCGTTGTCGGATGTAATTTATGTCGAGGCGGTCTGTTGGTAATTGACGTTCCTTCCTATACTCCACCTGCTACTTCTCTCTCTCTCTCCCTTTCCCCTAAATTGATTTAAATTCATACGAAAATCTTAATTTTACGTTTATATATGGCACGTGTATCTGTGATTTTAATTATTATTTCATTTCGATAGCGTTAATAGTATTATTGTTTTATATTAAACGCACGAGCGTGAAAATATTTATGCCACACAACACAGTAAAGAAAGATTCGTCAATTTTTTACACGCAGTCATTCTTTTTCGTAAGTACTTTGCTATGTTTTTTCTGAATAACAAAAACCGGCTACTAAGTTTTTTTTAATCCCCTCACACTTAGCAATTTTTACTAAATTTTAGACCTTTTTATATTTCCTTCATTCTTTAACACGCAGATGTTCCAATGCCGAATTTTCAGCCTGTAATAATCGTTATTACACCTCTTGTATATAAATATATCACTTATATAGACATGCCTCTTTTAAATATATATGTAAATTCTAATATTCACTTCACAAAGTACTACGATGGGTTAAACGCAGGAAGGAATTTCATTACCTCATTTACTCCCCTAATAAAAAAACATATTATCTTTTTCTCTGACCTCTCTCCTCCTCCTCTTTTTACTATCCCTTCCTCCCTCCCTCCCTCCCTCTATCCTCCCTCCTTCCCCCTTCTACCCTCCCTCCTTCCCCCTTTCCCCCTCTCCCTTCTGCCCTAACTACTCTCACTTCCGCCGAGGAAATGGGAGGATAAAATTCTGAATCGCAATAGCGTTTCGGAATTGGAGCAGCGGATGCACTCGAGAGGGCCTGATGAAAAACCCCAGGATATGCACGCGGCAGTTGTTAGGGACGCACCAGGCACATGCGGGGAAATTAAACGGGACTTGATTTTACCCGAGGGTCTATTCGTACCTGCAGCTACGGGAGACGGGAGAAAAAGCGACACAAAAAATAATGAGGGAAGCATTATGGTCGTTTAGTATGTATATACAGTGAAACCTCTCATATACGGACAGTCACGGGCAACTGGAACTTGTCCTTAAGTGAGAGAGGTGTCCTTAAGTCGGAGGTCCAGTAACAGAAAAAAGGACATACGTGCATATTTATGAGATGTCACTCCCAATTTATTCATATTAAAACGCAGTTGTTGTATTTTTTCATAAAAATTTAACTTAATAAATTTAATAATTTCATAAAAATTTAATTTAATTCCATTGTTTATTTAATTCAATTAATTCCTACGAGCAGAAACGACCTCTTACAACGCAACCCAATCCACGAAGTTTGCTTTTATTACTAAGAAAACTTGAAGTAACCTCCAATTGAGTCCATGGTTTAATTATGAATCCGAAAAATATGAGTTCCTTTCATTTTATAACAATTATAAATTTTCATAAATCACCCTTTGGTACATTTCACATTGTTTCTCCATCAAAGCTAGCTAACCCTGACATAGTTATCAAAGAGTCGGATTTCTTTATTTGGTCACACTTGATCATTAAAATCTCCAAAAAAATACTTTTAACCTTACTAAAGCATTATTGTATACTTTGAGTTACTTTTGTTCGGTAAAGTATTATGCTCAGATAAATGCATGTCGATTTCTATTTGCTATATTTCTAGTCAGTAAAATATGACAGGCGGCTAGTATACAATAAAAGGCTATAAAACCAGGTTAATTCTATTATATTATGTACCTATTCATTTTCGCGGAGCTCCAACTTTTTCGCGGAACTTTCGAATTCTTTAAAAAGAATCTCACTCCGGTTGAGAAACACTGTTCTATTACATTAACGACGATGTTAAACTTTAACTACGGTAGTGCAGACTGTGAGGTGCCACCTCAATTATAGTGTAAAATTAATCCGCCACTTCACTTTCTGTTAGTTTATATATTTTTTAAGATAAACACAGTGAATATCAAGTTTATTCTTAATCCTTAAGAAAAAATTAAACGCAGAATATCCAACCATATATATAACTAGAGAATCATCAACAATAACAACAACAAACAATTGCAGTCTGTGAGAGACCGCACATCAGTCGTAAAGTAATCATAATTTAATCTCACTAATTAAAGTTATAAGACCAGAGTATCAGTGATGATTTATCTCTTTCCCACTTTCACGCTATTTGCGATTTTTCTTATATTTCCAGGAAAAATAGGGGTCTTAACTGTAAACTCACAGATGCACTCAAACTCCGCCGTGGCCAAAAAAAAAAAAAATAACAAGAGATTACCTTGGATTTGTCTTTTTCTTGTTTTCGAAAGTCTGATTTGGTTAAATAGTCGCGCGGAAATAGAGTGGATTTATATTTATATTCGAGGCGAAAGAAAAAAAAATATCCAAGAGCCCATTTAGCTCATTTCTTTTTTATAAATCTTTTCCAGCGGAAATTTACGAGGATGAGGTTAACAACTTTTGCTTCACCGACGATGCGAGAGGTTACGCATTTTAATTTAGCTGCTTAAGCCTAGACGTATCCGTAAACATGTACTGCATAAAATTCACCCATCATAAATAGTGTACAGTTTTTCTAAAGAATTAACTTTCCTTATCGCTTTCGGCTACGTTATCGAAATCCATGTATTTTCCTGCTTTATAATGCGCGGATATTTATCAATTTTTACGTAACTTTAAGGGTTATTTTTTTTTAAATACACAATTTCCTACTAGTAAGCTAATTAAGATAGTTTCATATTCCGGTCCACAAAAAACGAAACAGGTGCGCTATTATTTTTAAAGCATGCACGACCACTGGAATTACCTGAACAACTTTTAAGTCTACTAATCTCTCTGCTAGGGATTTATTAGTATCACGGAGGCGGAATCCCTTCAAAAAGAACAAAAAAAAAGAGACCAAGAAGACTCTCAGTTTGTTCCCTAAAATTGCTTTGTCCGTGAATAGTTCACCCACCTCTCCGCGTTTCTCTCTTATCTCTCTTCTGTCTCTCTTGAGCTCCTAGTTTCCATTTACGACCACTTCGTCCTGTCTTCACCTCTTCCCGCCATTCCGCATCCCCGAGGTTCTACTCTCATTTTAATCTCACACCTTTAAAGCCGGTCGACGTCCATTCTCTCGACATCTCCCTCCGATTCCTCCAGGTTTCATCAATTTCTTCCTCTTTCCTCTAACGATTCCATCCGTTTTCCCGTTCCTCCATCCTTATCTCCTCCTTTCCCTCTTCTACCTCCTCCCCCACCCCCATTCCCCTTTCCTTTACCTTCCGTTCCAGGACCTCCGAATATTCCCGCTAATGCCGTCCCAATCCTTCCTTCCGCTGCCTTCTTCCTACCTACCTTCCGCGCCAATCCCTCGAATCTCCCTCTACCCGTAGCCTCCCAGAAAATTCTCTTCTCTCCTTCCTTTTTTCCTAGCCAACCCGCCTCTTCCGTGTTCTCCTCTCTTCCATATCCAACGATCCCTTTGGCTCTCGTTTGCTCGCGGATTTTCACTTACCTTACTCCCAGCCATCCCTCGTTCCTCTTCCCCGCCCGTTTGCCTTATTTTCCTCTCTTACACTCTCGCACACACTCTCTCACACACTCTCTCTCACCTACTCTCTCTCTCTCACACACACTCTCTCTCACACACTCTCTCTCTCACACACTCTCTCTGTCATTCTCTCTCTCACACGCTTTCTCATTCTCTCTCTCTCATTCTCTCTCTCACACTCTCACTCTCAGACTCTCTTACACTCTCAATCTCTCTCACACACTCTCTCTCTCTCACACTCACTCTCACACTCTCTCACGCTCTCTCTCACGCTCTCTCTCACGCTCTCTCTCATACTCTCTCATTATCTCACTCTCCCCTTATTCTCCGCCTCCAGACATTGTTTTCTCCACACCCATTTCTTTCCATCTTCTCGGGCACTTGAAACTTGGCGCTCTCTCGCATCATTATTTTAAACAACATATTTTCTGTTTTAAGTGCCAAACTGCTCTTAAGCTACAAGTGACTGTTGTGCCGAATAAACAGAAAAACACCTCTAAAGAACGGAATTAATCTAGTTAATTTGAAGAATTACGAAAAGGTAAAGTCTATACAAACTGTCCATTCTGACCTACGCCTCTGAAAAAAAAAAACAATCGGTGCAAAAATCATGGTGCAAACTTTCACATTTACGTTCTCCCCTAGAACGTGCAATATCGTCACGGGTTTCAGTATTTAATTGGGAGTACCACTGGATATTTTATAAGAAGCTGCATAATGAAATTTTGAGAAACATGGCTTATGCAGTATTGCTTATGACATCGATCCTTACAAATCGGCGAATTTTAATCATTTATGAGTAGGTAGTAGACATTTTGTAATATGCTCGAAAGAATAAACCCCTATCCACTGTTGCGCGAAATGGCTCACATCAACAAGGTTTCTGTTCCGAATAACACTTAACATAAATATGAGATTTATTCTGATTATGTTCGATCCAAGGAACTGCGCAAAAATGGAAGATGAATGGATTTACAGAACAACATTATTTCAGACTCGCCTAAACTGTGGGCATGCATCAAAATCTCGAGGTCGTTACATAATATTTCCTCCTTTCACTTTGTGTATAAAAAGCTAAAAAAAACTAAGAGTCCTTCTTCCTTACTTGTCAATTTTCATCTTTTTAACATATTAGAAAAAAAACCTTTAGGCGTTCGGTTTGTCAGTCCGTCTGACTTTTGAAAGACAACAAATAGAGAATTCCTTTTCCGCCAATCGATTTAGTATTCTGTTTCGTTGTGTACGTTTTCTCGGTTTGTCCGTCTGAAATGGTTTTTAAAAATAACTGCTACTATCTGCATCAACAGCTCTTTCTTTCCTTTTTACCCTTTCCATTTTAGTAGTCTGTATTTATGACATTCTTATACAGCCTCCTCTTCCTCTTATTCATCTTCTCCCCCTCCCCCTTTCCCTCGCAATTTATAGAATTGATTCTGTTGATAATCTAACCTATCTATTTCTGCCTTCCCTCTGCCCCATCCCATCCCACTCCTCTCCCTCTCTTTCTCTCTCTCCCTCCCTCTCTTTCTCCGTCTCCCAAAAAGCTACACCGCACCAGGCTATTTGCATGGCTCACCTTTAGTATATTGGGAAATTCGTTCTTAAGGGCTCCCTGAATAATTACAACGGGGCGGCTTGGCTTCCTCCAAACTCCTATCCCGTCCCCTCTCCCATCCCCTCCCCTCCTCCCCTCCTCCCCCCGCCCCCAACGCCCCCTACTTAAATTTCCTCCGCCAATATCGGAGGTGGATTCGGAGGATTTTGGTATCCGGAATTAAACCGCCATAAATGAGGCTCCGTTAAAATTTCCGCGACTTTCCCCGATCCATTCCCTCTCTCTCTCTCCCTCTCCCTCTCTTAAGCAATGAAAACGTAGTCTCCGAGAATTCCCCGGAACGCTCTAATTATTTTCTGGAACCGAAGGAACAAGAAAGCTGAGAGAGAGAGGGAGATAGAGATAGAGAGAGAGAGAGGGAGAGAGAGATAGAGAGAGAGGGAGAGAGAGAGAGAGAGGGAGAGAGAGATAGAGAGAGAGGGAGAGAGAAGGAGAGAGGGAGAAGCAGTAAGAGGATCGGGCAATGAATCGGTTCGAAGACGCCTAGGATCGGCGATGTTCCACGTGAAAGACTTTCTACTTGGATAAACGAGGGAGAAAATGGACAGTATGTCATCGTTAAAAGGAGAAAGCATCGTTTTGTTTGAAGCGGTAACTTTCGTTAACAAGTAGAGATTTAACCATTAAGTTGGATAAAATTATCGCCTTTTTTCTTGTACATATTTTTTAATTCGGTAATAACTTGTGGTATTATTTCGCTATAAGGATTTCTCCGATTAATCTAATCGACGAACAGAATATTTTTCGAGTTTCATCACTGGTTATACGCATAAATTCAGCTTATCTTATTTTAGTTTTTTCTTTGTGCCGATCACTAGAGCCTCGTTTTTTAAATGGCATCAGTGGGGAAATGCACACTCAAAATTTCAGTTATATTTTCTAATTTAGGATATATTAATTTTTTATGCGTGTACCCCTATCCGACCGTGTATTTTTTTCGAAATTGAAATCTGAAGAAAGAAGAAAGTAGCAGTACAAAAATCTACACTCCATGTTCTAGCTCTCTATTATTTACGATTTCGTCACAATTTCAATTTTTCAGCAAGTGCACAGACAGGCAAACAATTCCTACATAAAATTATAAATCGATTGATAATTCCTTGCCCCTGTAAGTAATTTTTTTAAATATTGAGTATTCTTTTCGAAATTTTCTTCTCACCCGATCTCCTTGCGGGTTATGTAACATATTTCTGTTAAGAATAATAATTACAACAATGTCTTCTACGATGTGCTTATTTAAAAACGCAACCGTGAAATCACGCGTTCCTCTCGCCGACCACCAGCAAAGCGATGAAATGCATTAAGATGCCTTGATAACGTCCTGCTGTCACAGTATCCTCAAAGAATATTGGACAGATAATTCTGCACCGTGAGAGCGCACACCACACACCTATTTTCATGGACTTTCATGACAAGCATGCGGGTTCGCCGAACTCCATAATCGGTTATTCTGGCTGTTAACATAGCCGTTCAGATGAAACCATGCTTCGTCTGTAAAAAAAGTTTTGTCCAGCACTCGAATGTTTGCCTTAAACCAACTGAATGCCTTAAACCAGTGGTTGGCAATTAGATTTAACCAATATCCCATGTCAAAAGCTCGGCGCATCGCCGTTACCCCGCCTACAGGAATTACTTGTTATATTGATTTAAAAAAATGAAAAGCCAGGTTGTTTTATTTATATACAAGACAAACTGGATAAAACTACAGAATCTAATTCTAATCCTAGCTAGTCTAATGGCTAAAGTGACACTTGCTACTATTGATCATTTCTTCAACCTGCGGCTTTTGTTGAGTCAGTGCACATCTGATGTCGCTTTCCGGGTTGAGTGCCACCAAAAAGATGTCCCAAGAAGTAAAATAGCAAATGTACATCCGGCATCAGCGCGCCAAAAATTGCTTCTCTCACATTTTCTAGGCATAAAGCTGCGTTCACACTATTGTAATCCGGATATTGCTCGTTACCCCTAGAAAACTCGAAATTACCCCCGCCGGGGTAATTTACCCCTAATTGCCGACCACTGCCTTAAACCAACGACAGTAACGTAGTCTGGGAGCATGATCGGTAGGCCGCAACTCGTGCGTCGCATGAATTCGATACGCTCACAACTGAAGCAATTGTGTAGCTTTATGTGCACTACCTACAGACATGTTCTTCTGATGGGACAGTCTTCGCAATGATTTAGATGAAGACTGCAACAAACCGAGCCTCGCGTCTTCCAACGTTTCGTCCTTTAGGACCGTGCGACTGCGATAATGTTTCCGATCGCGCACACTACCAGTCTCTCGGAACTTCCTGTTAAGGAGATGAATTGTTGTTTTGTTCGGCACCGTCTCATTTGGGAACGCTTCTCGGAAAGATTCTAGGCAAAACGCGATCGATTTACTACCAAAATAATGCTCCACTACGAAAATTCGTTGTTCAAGAGTCAGAACCATCTTCATTGATCAATAAAGCGTATTGCTCTCCTGCACAATAAACCAACACACGTCCTTTTATTTTTGCTCCAACGGGCTGACTGCGTGATGTGATGTCTCACTGGTCAAGGTCGATCCTCCTACCTCCGACCAATTAAACATCGCACATGCAGCGTACGGAGACTGATAATTAAGGTCTCGTTTTAAAATGAACACCTTGTATGTCGACGCTTCCGTCATAGGAGGAGGAGTAGAATACAAATTATGAGGAACTTCCAGATGAGCTAGAAACTTGAAATTTGGTACGCAGGTAAGCCAAGTGGGAAAACCGACGAAAAAATTCGAAAACTACAAAAATATTTATTTTTTTCGGCCGTTAAAAAAAAATCCCAAAATTTAAACAAACATTTCTTTAAATAAAATGAAGAACTCACGAGACACGGTGAAGACAATGAATAGAATTGGAAAAATACCTCCAAATCACCGTAAAGGCGGTACTTACGTGTCAAGGCACAGAAGACTTACACACTTTGACATTGCTGAAGATGACAGCGTTGCTGTCGAAACGCGCGTCCTAAGTGGTCCTGCGAGTCTTCTGTACCTTGACATGTAAGTACCGCCTTTACGGTGATTTGGAGGTATTTTTCCAATTCTAAACATTTCTTTGTTTAGGTGTTTCTAAATGTGCTGCAGTGCTGAAAAATTTACAGCGGTAGAATTCGCTAAATAATCAAAACGAGAAATTTTAACTAATTTATTTATTTGGCCGTTAGAAATTCTTAAACATTAAATATATAGACAAATGTTTCTGTACTTTCGATCGAGCTAGGGAGCTGAAATTTTAACGGTATTTAACATTGAAAATTACAATGAAGTTTATTATTGTGGCCGTTAAAAATTAATAAAATTCAAACAATTAAATCAATATAAACGTATTTTTAGAGGTGCTACATTATTCAAATTTGGAAAAAATGTGAAACAGTTGTGACGAACATTGGAAAAAATATAAAATTCTGAAAATTACGTTTCTTAGTTGCTGTTTTGCCCCATTATTGACCCATAGGATGGTAAAAATTATGACGCACTTTCAAATGACCTAGAGCAGGGGTGCCCTTTACGTCTCCCATGGGCGACTGGTCGCCCATTAGGAGGGTCTGTGTCGCCCATGCATCCATGCAGGCTTTTAAGCTTATTATCCTGAGTAAGGAGTTCTATTTTCTAATATGAACTTAATTAAATCAAAAACCAGAAATGCTCTCACTAATGAACATCTCGAAGACAGTTTACTTCTCTCTGCTTCTAGTTACATGCCCAATTACCATTCATCAGCTGAAGATATACAGTGTAAACGTGCCCATAATCGCGCAAATCAAGATGAAATTGAATTAAATTAATCAGGTATATAATGTTGTTTGATTAATAAGGTATAATAAATGCATTTTGCGGTAAATTTGTAGTCTAATTCATTCTTAAAATCCCTTTTTATATATAAAAAAAAAATAAGTAGCCCGCAAGACAATTACCAGGGTGCAAGTAGACCATGATATGAAAAAGTTTGGGCACCCCTGACCTTGAGACTTCAAATTTGGCACGATGATAGGTTTTCAGCCACAGACCAATTGGAAAAAATCCGACATCGTTAAAATTCTAATTTTTAGGGGTTGTTTTTTTTACCCTATTATTGAAAGTAGGTTGAAATGCTTGCATAATGCAAGCACCGTCTACTAGTATACGCGTATATACGCATATTAGCAACCTTCGTCACCCTATAGATACACACTTAACGAGGCTCGATTCTTACTCTTAGGAGTTCCAGACATCGCGCGTTTCAACAGCTCAATGTATGTACCGCTCGCATGCTTCGCGTCGCCATCCTTCCGCATGACTTAACCATGGCGGGAATTGGGACACTTCCCCACCGCCGTGAGTGCGTGACGTCGGAAGAATATAGTCCTTTTTTTTGTCCTATCGGGAGCACGTACTATGAAGAAGGGGAGGGAGCGAAAGGAAACAAAAAAAAATTTTTACCGGGGAATACTCTTTTGTGTCGCCGACGAGGAAGAGATGATGCGGCGAAACCATTTGAAAAGTTCTCCTTCCGCGAAGAAGTTTCACCTCCTTTTGCGAGGAGAAGTTTATCGAAGAAGAAGAAGTTTTCTCATGTCGCACGGTTCCATAAAAACGTCCATACCCGTCCCCCCCCCCTCTCCCCCCCCCAATCAACCAACCACCCACCCGCCACACACGCCGTTAAAGGGGATGGGAGGGGGGAAGAGAGATAGAGGGAGATAAAACTGATCGAGGTTGAAGCTACGGAGCTGTGTGTGGAACGATATATATTCCGAGGAGCAATAAAAGAGGAATAGGGGTTTTCGATGCGAAGAGGCGTCGAGCTGATTTGAGAAAAAGGAATATAGCGGCGGCTTGACTTATGAGATAACATCAGAGGATTAATTTACCTCTATCAGAACTTAGGGTTGCCAACCGTCCCGTATTATGCGGTATGGTCCGTATTTTTTTAAAAAAACTTTCTTCCCCACGTACCCTACGAACTCTATACGGGACGCTGTATTTTCCGTATTTTAAATTATATATATAGTTATATTACGAAAGAATGTATTAAAATTTGATCCTTGATAATAGAATAAAAATACTCCTTTAAGCTTTCATGCTTGGTTTATATGCAGGTTACCCGCTTCTACTAAGGAAAGATTGACATTTAGCTATCAAACATGTTAATGCTGAAACTTAAGTTTATAGTGTCTAATGTTTAAGCTGTTGGTTCACCTTTAAACGGCGCCACCAATACTGAAACTGCCTCCATTGAATTAATGAATTAGAATAAAAATAAGTTGTCCCGTATTTCCCTGTCTATATCTATATCTATATCTATATCTATATCTATATCTATATCTATATCTATATCTATATCTATATCTATATCTATATCTATATCTATATCTATATCTATATCTATATCTATATCTATATCTATATCTATATCTATATCTATATCTATATCTATATCTATATCTATATCTATATCTATATCTATATCTATATCTATAGTTCACCCTGCAAGCCACCGCAATGGTGTGTGGCAGGGGGTGCAATAGCACGAAGGTGAAGCGCATAATAATGTATAGTATTACTCTACGTCGGCTGATTTCTTTTCGTAACTTCTGTTCCGCTCAGATATCGTTCTAGGGAAAAACGAGCCTTTGTACCTCTCAGTCCTACAGACTATCTCTCTTATTTTACGAGGATGGTCCGTTCTACCAATATAAGTTGGCGCTCTTATTATTTCTTCGACATCGCTGGAGAATATATGCGTTCTAAATCTTTCGAGAAGTTTTAACCTAGAGCGTGATCGGCGCTCAGTTAGTGATTCCCATCCTAAGTCCTGTATCAAGCCTGTAACACTATTGTTTCTATCGTAACAATTTTTGACGAATCTTTTGACGAGTCTAAAAGTTGTGGTTGTCCCGTATTTCTTTATTTAAAAGTTGGCAACCCTAATCAGAAGACACGGCTGTATATATATGTATATATGCCAGCACGATTGGTCGTCGAAAGATAAACACGACGGTGATGAATTTAATTTAATATGAAGTTTTTGATTTTTGAAATGTCGCACAATGTTTGAGAGAAACTCGCCATAAAAATTCCCCCTACCCGTATTATTCTACGCGTTCACAGTTTAACCGAATTAAATTCTCATATTTTTTTCCTTATCGCTCCATAAAATATTAATCTGCTGCTGCGTGTCGTTTGAATTAAATCTCAAACCTGCTGTGTATTTACAATCGAGGCATTCATTTAATAGATTTGAAAAATTATTTCAAGAAAGCGTAATCTACAATGGATATTTTTCGTAACAGTTCGGAAAATATTTACTGCTACAACTCGCTAAGTTGTTTTGTTTTTGTCATCAAAACATTGAAATTTCGAAATGTTCCGTTTTATTTCATTGTCAATTATTCCGACGAGCATAAAAATGTGTACAGTTTACGTAATATAATTATTTATATTCGAAAGAATCGAATCAGCAAAAAATAACTATATTTTTGCATTGATTGATGTTGGGGCAAGTAATACTTTTGGAAAGTTTTGGTGTGCACAGTTTGGGAGGTCATTCATAGAAATAAAATTTTTAAATTGGGACCCGTTTCATTTTCTTTCTTATAAGCACATTTTTTGATTGACCAAATCCAAGTTTTAATTTCATCGTCGATTAAAAAGGACTGCATTCCTTAAGTACATATATTTTTATCTAACATAAGTTCAAATTAATTTAAAAATGATACTTGAAAATTATGAATCAATTAAATGAAAAATTGATTTTCACGTATTATGTGTGGGCACACCTATAATTGGACCTGGATTATTTGCAGGAAAATGATACAACACCAAAAAGAAAAAAAATTCTAAGCGATTTACGCAGGAATGAAGTTTCTTCTACTATTTGTTTCGGAGGAATAACTAATGAGCGAGCAAGATATGTAATCAGGCCCAGCTTTTTGTTTTAAATACGGGTTATGAAAGTATCGAATCGAATGAAAGTTAGCCCACATCGGCTAATGAAACTGTAATTTAATGAAAACGAGTACGACTATTTTATTCATTGTAGTCCGAATAAAGTATCGTTCCTTTCAATTGATTCAAATCATTTAACAAAATATTGCAAATCTGTAATGATTAGGCATTAAAGTACACTGATCGGAGAGTGAAGTATTTGTGAAAAAGATTGACAACCGGTTATTTTTAGTATTTTTTATAAGCGGAATGTATGACCCGTAACGTTTGAACAAAGACAATGACCGAGTTATTATAATATTACCTTAGCACATTGGCCTGAAATGAATGAATCGATTGTTTATAAAAATGCTAGTATTTTATTTGCATATATACGTGATAAATTATTTTTTCAAAAGCGTCTGTATAGGATATGGAGCTGCAAAATAAATTATAATCCTCCGCTTTTGTGAATTCAAAATAAAAGTAGTTGTTTATCTGTTAAAAAGACTAGGGGCCCCTGTATTAGTGATATTCATATAAAAATATAAAAATTCAAGTTAATTTCTGTTATAATTTTTGTATGTATTGTATATCTCTACATGTTATTATTGTAAAATTTCTGTATAGATGACATGTCCATTCAGTTAGATTTATAAAATTTGGTGCATTGAGCATACCTGA
Organism: Uropetala carovei; assembly: GCA_036926305.1. Classification (NCBI taxonomy): domain Eukaryota; kingdom Metazoa; phylum Arthropoda; class Insecta; order Odonata; family Petaluridae; genus Uropetala; species Uropetala carovei. Next base: position 85,282 of record JAXCHB010000448.1, read on the forward strand.
TTTGAAATACCTATCTGAAGCTCGTTGACGTCTTTGTTCTGAAATTTCATTTCGATTTAGTAAATAATTTTCACGCCTTTGTTCCAAAATTTCTTAGCGATTTTGTGAATGATGTTCATGTCCTCGTTCCAAAATTTCATTGCGATTTCCTACATATCTTTGTCTTGACGCTTCTCTTTAGGATCCCCAAGAACATTCGCTGCTAGTCTTTCCCGATTTCTTTCGCGGTATAATTTCATGTATTCCCTTTTTTTTTTTTATCAGCCATTTCACTAATAAAGACAAGGAAAAAGGACTTTAAGACAATTAAATAATCAAATAATAAGTTGAATTGATCTCTCATCACTATTACACAAAATTACCTATTGATATTAACAGCAAAACCATCTAGGTGATGACACCTTCATTACGATGTGGTAGAATCCCAAATGTATTAATCCACTCGCACAGTTTTTACTTCCCGTTAGTCGCTCAAGGCTTCATAATCTTTTCAGCCGCAAGAAAGCTATCAAAGTATATCACTCAAAACTTGTCCATTTAAAATTAAAAGTTAATAAACATAGCTATGCAGTTAATAGCTTTCCGCATTCAAGGATTTTTTCATGCCAAAATGATAAAATTATATTCGGCTCTTTTAAGTTGCTAAAATAAATAATTGTTTCTGGACTAAAATACGTTAAAAGAAACTAAGGGCAGAAGATAAAAACAAGTAAATAATACCACATCCAGAAAATCATTAAAAAGTTTGCTAATAAATGAATAAGAGTAAGATAGAACGTAAAAGTCATTTAACATCGTTAAACTCTGAAAAATAAACAAGATGAAAATAAGTAAATTATACCACATCGAGAAAATGATAAAAAAAGTATGCCATTGAATGAGTAAAAGTAAAGTGGTACGTAGACGTCATTTTCATTACGTTAAACTCCGATAAAAAAGGCAATCCAAGTTAAATTATAAAGAAAAAGCAACCAGTGAGAGTAAAGATTTTGTCACGAATATTAACGCGTTATTTTTTCTCTTCCGGCATTTTTGCTTTCTTTTCGGATAGCAGAAAATTTTTTGAACGTTTCGCGGTTTTTCGTTTCTTTTTTTTTTTACGTCGATCGCTGAGGTGCGCAAAATGCGACGAAAATTGACTTTCGTTATGTCATTATGCAAATCATCTGCGGAGATATTTTGCAACGCTCGGCCCACGGATAGAAAAATAATATAACCTCAAAAGACTTTCACCGTATTCATCCCGTTAAAGATAAAATAGTATTGGAAAACGCGTTTTTTCGTCGGCGAGGGATGTTCTGGCTAGATGGCCGTACTGGGAGTAGGAGTAGGGAACTGCGTCGAAGGTGGATAAAAGTTATTAAGGGCCAAGGCGACTCTTTTTTTCGGAGGTGGAGTGGGAGAGAGAAAGGCGGTGGGGGGGGAGGAAGGCGTGGGGAGGGGAGAGGACATCAGAACTCTGGAGCAAAAGCCACGGCGGCGTGAAAACTTTTAATGAGGAACCAAACGGAATGGAGCATGAGAATCCATTTCGTTTATTGTTTTTTTTTGAGAAAATCTTCGTCCGTTTTCTTCCTATTTTCATCGAACGGTTCTTGTTTTATTTTTCTTTCTGAAGAATACCTGAAGAGAGAAAAATAAAGATGCTGAAAGTTGTAAGAAGTCGGATTCTTTTACCGATTTGACGACGAGTACTATGCCGTCACGTGTCTGGCGAGTAATCAGTTTTCTTATGAAGTTTTTCTCGCGATTCGAACGTTAAATTTCGAAAAAGCAAAAGTGAAGACGTTTATTTTCTAATTGAGAAGGAAAAATTCAGGATCGGTCGTGAGGAAATGGGGTAATTTTATCGACGAAAGAAAACGAATACCAAACCGTCTTTTTATGGAAATAACCTGATCATCATGAAATATAGTACTGTGCGTGTTTATGGCTTCCGATAAATATATATCTAAAATTACCGCAATAGAAATAATAACATGAATTGATGGACGTGATAACATCCCTCTATAGTTGTGAGAGGGGTCTAGCAAGCCTCAACCTCGCCCAAATAAACGCATTTTTCTGCCTCTCTGTATGCAACTAAGAAATGCAAAGAATGCAAGAATGCTAAAGAAATTTACACGTGATCGTAGTTATTTTTGAAAAATACAAATCTTAATACCGATGCTTAACTCTATTCGACCACCTCAAAATACAATCATCTGTTTGTTGCAGGATTAATCAGTAAAGATATCGGAGAATTAGTGCAAGGCCTATCATGAGGAAATAGATAAAATATTTGAGTTGATAGACGTATAAAGTATGCGAAAGAGCGGATGGGAAGGGATTTTTATATGAAGATAGCAGCAACTGCCGAATAAAAAGGGCAAGGAAATGAGAAAAAATCAAAATTGGGAGACGGAATAAATCTTTGAGAAGGAATTTCCTAATTTGTATAGTTTTTCAATCGTAGAAGCTCGATAACTCTAACCGCAAGGCGAGATGATATAGAGATTTTTATATACATTAATTTAACTGAGAAAAAAACACTATAGCAGCACAGGTAAATATGGTCTTGAACGAATTTTTTGTCGCGTGATAGAATAAGAAAAATCCGTCAGTACAAATGTTTTTTTTATTTGTCTAACAAATGCACCTCATGTTTCTTTTTGATGAACATCACGTGCATCTCTCAAGTTCTTTTCTCACAATAATGCTAACGGTCCCTTCGAAGATTCACGCAAAAACTCGGCTCTAATGTAAGACGTGTAAAAGTGTCAGGTGATCTATTCAAACGTTGCTTGGCAACTATCTAAAGGGTAAGATAACATAGGACAAGGGGAATTTTTACGCAACGAAACACTTTATCTTAAGAAAACGTATATTTTGTAAGACATCACCCTTTACTGGGAAAAATTCAATGGATTTAATTCAATTGCCTTTTTTCGGCACTCAAGGAGAAATCTGCAGCAACATCAACATTCAATTACCGCTTGACGGATTTGTCCTTTGTTTATCAATGATTTTTGTGATATCATACTACATCTCTCATTTCATTTTGGTGAATTTTCATGCAAAATATACCTTTAATGATGCTTTACATCCAATTTTCTTTTTCATTTATATACATAAAACCAACCCTCATTCTATCTTTTTCCGTTCGAAACCCAAAAATCCTTTCCTCCTCTTTCATATTTTTCTGTCATCATATAGTTGAATATGACATTTTATGAAACTTATCTAGCATGATAAAAATAGTATTTATTTCACTCCGAGCGGGCTCAAAGTCAGACAGATGGGCGGACGACCCCAAAGGAAAATTACAAAAATGTTTTGTCAAACGGAAACCATAAGAATAGCGACGGCCATGAGAGCGCCAAATAAAAAAAAGCAGTTTAATATTACATCCTCTATCCTTTGAAATAGTAGGTAGGCAAAGCGACTTTTTTCAAGCTTAAGAGACTTCAGAGAAATACCGCAAGAAAAATACGAGGCCTCGTTCGTTTTCCACTCGATGGAGTTCGCCGGATAGGTAAATGCAATTTTCCGTAACGTTATTGGTGCCTCTATGTCACCGCCTTAATGTCATTCTGTCTCCATGGCGATCTAAGAGGCGAGGCGCACATACAATTTTAAAGGAATCTCAACTTGATTACGGGAAGGAACTTTCGAGACGGAAAACTTCATCTCGTAGGGCGTAGGCGGTGCGACGGTACAACGCGTCGAATATTCTGCCAATTATTAACGAGATGGAAGAACATTAGGGTCAAGCTTTTACTTGGAAATGTACTTACTCTTCCTCCGAAGAAGAACTATGAGGGATATTGTAGATTCGAAATCTTTTTAAATTATTAATGTGGTACGATAGTTTCCACGGTAGTCTGAGCGTTGTTAATTTAAAAGTGAACACGTTAATTAAATTTATAAACTTTTTTGTATTTTTGAAAAAGGTGGCTAGTTAAAGGGAAATTTAATTAATGGGTTTCATTTTTGTAGACCGGGAGATTTTAGTGCTGCTCCCTTCAGAGAATGACAATTTTCGGCCTTTTTTTCATTTTTGAAAAACATATACAGACTTTGCAAAAAGATTAAGTTTAATTTGTTTATAGAAAGTCGCGGAACTAAATATAAAATGAAAAATGTTATTTATCCTGCCATTTTGTTGAAGGTTTCAATTGCTATAAATGTAATTAAGCATTATAGCCATATGTGCCATTCTCATTAATTAAATTAGAACAGGAAACTGACAATTTGACAAAACACTAATTAATGCATATTAGACTTTTTTGTTTTATCTTTAAAGATTTAAAATTAAAACTCACGTTACCAACTGTTGATTTTTGGCAAGTTATATTAAAGACATTTTTTAAAACGCGGATTGTAGAAATTTAAAATTAGTTACAATGAATATCTGCTATGAATTAATTCGAATTTTAAAATATAAGGTTAAAAAATTAAATTTGAATTACAAACTATTCGTTAAAATAATAACTTTGTACCAGAAATGCCGCGATATAAATACGTTTCACAGAATACCAATTTGTTTGTTCGGTCATAGAAGCTTTTGCAGAATTAGTAAAGGGATTTACAAGTTCGTACTTTACCGATCATAGCGTATCAGTTCTTTCATAACTTGGATTTATTAATCAAATTCACTCACTTTATAAAATTGCGTCAAAGCGTCGAAAACTCTAGTGCGATGTTCAGTTTCAGAATTAAGCCAGATCAAAATTCACTTTGCGATTGTTGTCAGTTACGTCAAACGTTAACATATGTTCTGTGAAGGAATTATTTGTCTATGAGTCACACTTCCAAAAAGTTCAGTAAGTTAGTTTAATTTGTAGACCCTTCACTTCTAATAAAAATTACAATATTTGATAAAGTTTACCTTTCCGAATTTTCTATATAATTTCGCCTTTCTTTAATAAAATAATCCTTTGCATTTTAACCCCAAAATGCGCACATTTAACGTTCAAATTTCCAAAAATGCTATGACAGAGTCTTACATTGAGAAAATTAGGGAGAATTTAAATATATTTTCAGACGCCTGTTGAATGAATTTTTAACTGCAGTATCTTTCGAAAAAAATTACCTCAAAACGTTTATTTTTTAAAAATGGAATATCCGAAAAAATAGTAGTTATCTTATAGAAACGGTAAAATATATATATATATATATATATATGTGTGTGTGTGTGTGTATGTATATATAAGGCCGGAACCAGTTATCGCGTGGAGCATTTTCTTGTTTTCACGGAGTGTGCGTGGGGCCCTAAGTGCTCCGCGTGCTGCGGTGGTGACCTCTGGAGGAAATAAATTCACGAGTATGTATGCAGAGGACTGCGGATCTCTCTATTTCTCTCTCTCTCACTCTCTAGGCTCTAATATTCTCCCGACTTCCATTAAGTTCACGGGATGACCAAAAAAAAAAAGTAAAACAAAAAGAGGAGCTAGCAGCTCGTTAAACATAACGTATGGAGGGAGATTTTCTGCTTTGCTTATCCATATTCATCGCTCTCTCCCTCTCTCTTTCTCGCACACACATTTTCCCTCCACCTCATTATTTTTCTATTCATTACGGGCGTGTGAGTCCTCCAGAAGAATCCTGTCCTCTGCGTTATTCTTTTTCTCTCTATCTCGACGGAAATAAAACGAGGCGAGCTATCGATCAAATTAAATGAAAATTTTTCGCTTCCGCGACGATCTGAATTCCACTTCGCGAGATAAGTTTATATTTCATCTCTTTTTAAATTCCTCGCAGATAAAGCGGGGAATTATTTCTCACCGTCGAAAAAACGAGTTTAAAAAAAAAGTATTAGTAGCAGTGTATCTTACTGCCTGTACGAGATGTTGCAATGGCTAATTACGCGTATATTTCTCTATTTGTATTTTTGGTTTTATTATGCTGTATTCTTGGCAAAATTGATGAAAAACTGAATTTTTTTTGAGAAATAGGTTCGGATAAATGTTAAACGTTTGCAGTAATAGTATTAAACGTTAAGAAGTGTAAATGGTAGATTTTTTAAAGTTAGTTAGGTTAGGTTACGCGAAATATGGCAAAAATGTGTTTATATTATTACGTAAGTATTGTATGGGATTGAATGGATTTTTAAATATACAGCAGTAATAGGATTTATTAATATATTTAGGAGGCATATTTAAGTTTTTTTTCGGAAGAACAGCATTAGAGATAAATAGAATAAGAATTTCACTGAAATTACTCTGAGTGAAGTACGGTTAATGGTTAAAATGTGTTTGGATGACCCAACAACTGGTTTTATTAACAGCCTAATAACCTTCATAACTTACTAACAGCAAAAATACATTTTCCAAACTAGAAAAATAGAAACTAGAAATAGCACCCAATAAAATATTTCTCAATCTAAACAAAGAAAGGGAATGCTGTTTGATCCTGCTGTCATCACAAATCTGGGAGAGTTTCTCATTACTTTACAGTACATTGAATTCGCTTTGTCCTCACAGTTATATTACATCCTGTCTCAAAGCGGACTATTCCGTTGCGTCACGCATCAATTCACCCTTATTTTTATACGTTTTTATAGCTTGATAAAAAATTTGCCCTATTTCAAAGAGGTGTGAAGAAATGCGCCTTGCGAAATTTCTTTGGCAAGGATAAGTATAAACAGCGATTTTTTTCACCTCACAATCGGTAAATCCCAAAATATCTCGGGAAATCTTTATCTAGAAACCAGAAAATCGTACGCAAGGAAAGAGGATAGGAAACAGCCGAAATAATGTAGCGAATGCGAGGATTCTTTTATGCAAGGGGCATATATTTTTAACGTGAATATTTCTGATCTAAAATACAGGGCAAATGTTGAAGATGTACTGAAGGTAAGAAAATTTTAAATTTTGACATTTGTTTTTTTCTGGAAAATTAAAATGACTTTTTTCATAAATCTTAACAATTGAAAAAAAGAAGTTAACAGATAAAAAGTTGGCAATAAATTTGACTGTTGTTTGGTTTTATCATTTTATTATTCGTGGGAGAGATCAATATAATTTTGACTAAAATTAAAATATATTTTTTATTTATTGAATTACATGAAATGATTTATAGCTACATGACGCTCCTTTATCGCATTTATTTCTTCCTTAGAATTATACTTTTCACCATAAGCCACCAGAACACCCCTCCGTTAAAACATCATTATTGTATATACAATTCTATACAAAGGTTATAGAGAATGTAATTTCCTACAACTTTCATTTGAAACAATTTTCCATAGGAGTTATTCTTTAGGAATTATTTATAAATAATCGGTTTTTTCGGTTTCCGTCAAATATCTCCTTAAAAACGTCGTTATTGGTAATCTTCGTAGGGATCAAAGTTGAAACAAGTTTTCGTAGAACCATCTATTTCGGAGATATTCAACTTTTTCTTAATTTCCAGTATAGAGCGCCGCCACCATGTAGCGTTGAATTCTGTAAACATATTCAAAATATAATTTACGGCAATAAGGACGACTGTATTCTTTTAAGATACGAAATTATAATTTTGCCTCAGAATGCTATTCATAATAATTTAAATATCCATACCCCAAATATGGAGAAAGTCATGTGTTGGCCACGTCAGATTTTTTAGTTTTGAAGTATGTATTGCAGCATGGGCTGATGGGCTTTCCTCATAAAAAACAGAACATATATTTTATGATAACCCATAACCTGTTTGATTTGGCAAACCGATGAGATTCGTGTAGAAAAAGAGCCGTCACCTTTCTTAAATATATAACATGTCCTCGAGCCAACACGATAAAAAATATTTTTATTTCTTCTCCGGAGTGATATCTCATCCGTCGTTTTCAGAACGCTCGAAATAAATTATACCTGAAATATTCATCCGTCAATCCTGCGACAGGAAATTATATATATATATATAGTCAGCGGGTTTACGCTGTAAATAAATAAACACGGTTCAAACGTTAGACGCCATTATAGGAAATGGCGCAGCTAGTAAACCGAGACCTCTGCATTCTCCATTTAATACCTAAGCATACGAGAGATAAACGAAAAAAAAGAATACCATAAAAAAGCGCCTCTAGGGATCGGAAAGGTGAAGTATTTATAAAAGAAAAGAGCATAACACCCATAACGCCGTGCATCCGAGGAGTCACGTCTATTAGGGATTATTCTCAGGGATCAGATGAATGGTGTGACATTGCTCTCTCTCTCTCTCACCGTGTAGAGTACCTTCCTAACTCCTTTATTTTTCGCTCCGAAACCATCCTTCCCAAGTCCTTCTCGACGCCCCACCTCTCCCCCCTCACCGACTACCCCCCTCCCCCACTTTCTCCCTCATCCCTCCGCCATCCACTCCGCCGACATCGCCTTGCACTCTTCTTCGCCGAATCTCAACGTGTTCTGTCTCACTTAGCCCATCACTCTCTCTCTCTCTCTCTCACTCTCTACATCTCTCGTCTCTCTCAGCCCTTTCCCTCCCCCTCCCTCCTCCATTTCACTCTCACCCCCTTCCTCCACCTCCGTTCCCCCCCCTCTCACCGCTACCTCTAAAATTTCCCCTCATCACCTCCATTTTCTCCTGATTTCCTGCCGTATTTCCTCCCTTGCCTCTCTCTCCCTCTCTCTATCTCCATTTCCTTCCCTCCCGCCATGTCGCACTCTTTTCCTCCCTCCCTTCCTATCCTTCTTCCTTCCTCTTTTAGTAATCTCCCTCAACGTGCTCCCTCTCTCACCGCCCTCAAATTTTTCTTCCTCCGCTAGAGAGTCACCTTTCACCTTTCCTATCTTTCGTTTTTTTTTCATTCGCGCATCCTTTTTAACGTTGACAGTGGGAAATCTACGGTCTGAGGGCCTCATGCGGCATCCGTGAGATTTCACGCGATGCCGTGTTGAAGTGCGGCCGGCGAAATTTTCTACGCGTGCGATTCCATATTTTAAAACGAAATCCACGCCTTTTGACGAAATATTTGTGTAAATTCGAGCGATATGAAATTGTTTACTCGCGTTATACCGTAAAAAATTGTAGGTAACTTTCGATACTGATTCTTATTCGGGCCTTCGTAACATTCACGGTTTCCGTTGACGAGAAATGGTCGACGACCACCGTTTCGTCTCGTATTTCAATCTCCTATTATCTTCGTGATTATTGCCTTTCTCCCGCCAAGACTTCCTCCTAATGCTTCACAAGGGTCCACGATTTTAAACCCTCAGAAAAATCTTCCTCCGTTTCCCAACGCAAGACGAACACCTTTAATTCGATCGGCTGAAAGCAAACCGAACGATGATCCAATTAAAGAGATAGAGCGTCAAAAATAAATAAATAGAGGAACGGAGAAACGTAAAACGACGAGCATAACTTGCGCGCAATACTAAGCGTGAGAGTAAAACGGCCGTCGTGGCTCTTCTTTCGGGAAGCGATTTTTTTCGTTTTAAAAAATGCCACAATCCACGCCATCCCGAAGATAAAAGCGGTAATCGAGATGGGTTGGGTTGGAGGTGGTGGGGGAAGAAGGGATGGTACCTCTTGTTTATTTTTTCATTTGGTTGGCGGTGTTCATATTTATGCGCTAGGAGATAAATCACGGCGATGTTCGTGTTCGAAAACCGCCCTCACGCCCACTCCGAAACGGTTTGCGTGGCATCCGCAGCGGGAAACAAAAGGAGCGAAAAAAAAACTTTTCGGAATGCAGATTTTTCTAATTTTCGTAAATCAGGGGGCTCTTTTCGGGTGGGATAGGAATGGAGGGAGGGGGAGAGAGAGAGAGAGAGAGAGAGAGAGAGAGAGAGAGAGAGAGGGAGAGAGAGAGATAGAGCTAGTGAAGCGAAAATGGATTCCTCTCTCGTCCTCTTTCCCCCTCTACCTCCCTTCAATCCCTTCCGACCTCTATACTTTCCTCTCTCTCATGGTTCCACCCCTCTCTCCATCCTTTTCTCCATCCCTCTCTTCACCCCTCTGCACCTCTCCCTCTAACCTTTTCTGCACGCCTCCCTCAATCTCACCAACCACTTCCATCCATCCCTATATCCCTCCCTCGAAATATTTCTTTTTATCGCATCTTTCTTTTTCTCTTCCGCTCTCTCTTCTTTTTTATTTCTCTCCCTTGCCCTCTCGTTTTTACTCTCTCCATACGTAGTATGGGGAAAGTATTGTGATTACGAAAAAATCGACTTCGAGATTTCAACGAAAATACACGTTTTGAGGTCCCTAGAACACGTTTAGAATATTTTCGGAATGATGTATGTATATGTGTGTGCGCATGTATGTGATTATGGTCGCTCTAACTCAAAAAGTACTTGCCATATACCAAATTTCATATATAACAATTTAGAATGAGCACAAAGAACTGATTAGTTTTTGGACAATAACGGTTAAACGGAAGTCGAGGTTTATTCGAAACCCGATTCGGTTTTTGCGATATTTCTCCGTTAAAACATCATTATTGTACATACAATTCTATACAAAGGTTATAGAGAATGTAATTTCCTACAACTTTCATTTGAAATAATTTTCCATAGGAGTTATTCTTTAGGAATTATTTATAAATAATCGGTTTCTTCGGTTTCCGTCAAATATCTCCTTAAAAACGTCGTTATTGGTGATCTTCGTGAGGACCAAAGTTGTAGAGAATAATATTTCTTCCAAGTTTTGTTTGAAACAAATTTTCGTAGCACCATCCATTTCGGAGATATTCAACTTTTTCGTAATTTCCAGTATTCAGCGCCACCACGATGTAGCGGTGAATTCTGTAGACATATTCAAAATATAATTTACGGCAATAAGGACTCTCCCTCTTCCTCTTTTCCTTCCTCCCTATTCTTCTCTTGTCTCTTCGCCTCCCTGCAGTCTCACATCCCCGTCCATTCTTGCCTATTGCGGCATTCCGCGATACAAAAGGCTCCGCGTATCGCCAAGGAAATATATTATCATCCACATGGAATTTCTCAAACGCAACGGGAAACTGAGTTACTGTTCTCGTAGACCATATTATTTGAAAACTAGTTTATTTATTTCTTTTAATTCCGGAGGAAAGGACGGGAGTTCAGTCTCTCTGTGAAAGAAAGACGAAAGACTTAGTTTCTCTTACTTTCTCTCTCCCTCTGCAGTTTCTCTAACTTTCTCTCTCTCTCTCTCCGACTTCCCATAGCCCCTTAAGTCCTTTTCGGTCTCCTTCTCTCCTTCTTAATCCCCGTCCCTATGCGGCCTACAACGTTCATCCTTCCGAGGAAGAAAACCTCCGTTCTGACTGAAAAATTTCTAAGATTTTTCCACGCGGATCAGGTGGAAGGAGGGAGGTAGGGAATAATGTAAGTCGCGGAAGCGTGAAATTAATACCTCCCCCGACATTCTTAGGAACAGAAGGGGGAGAGAGGATTTTTTTAAAACATCTGACACGAGGAATATAGAGAAAGCAATGGTTTCGTAATACCTCTTAATACCTCAATTGATATTCAAAATTCTGAATAAGCTTCACTGCAGTAAAAATTTCCTTAATACGGACTTTATAGGAGAATAAGTTGATGCTATTTGGAGAGGAAAGAAGGTTCAGGAGGAGGAGGGGAAGGAAAGAAAGAGGCAGAAGATAGGGGAAGAGATTGGTCGATAATATTTTTTGCTATGGTGAAAAAAAAAAAATATATATATAAGTGGAAAAACCTCCTAATAATCATTCAAATATTTAAAAAATCGGTACAACATACATTGTACAAAGTTTCTCATATATTGATGCGTCGTTTAGTTATCTTTAGAAAATTAAAATCGTATGAGCCGGTTTTTAGAAAATCCAATTTTTGTTAAAGTTGCCCAAGAATAAACTAGCCTTATATTCATTCATTGAGAAAAATGGAATATGTAGTATTATTTCAGACGTATACTCAAGTAACGGAACGATATTTGATCGAAATCGTTATAGCCGTTTTTGAGAAAATCGAATTATTGTTAAAGTTGTCTAGAATAAACTAGACATTTATTTTTGAGAAATATGAACTATAGAGTATTATTGAAGACGTAAACTAAAGTAACTGTAAGAAATTTGATCAGAATCGTTAAAGCCGTTTTTGAGAAAATCGAATTGTTGTTAAAAATGCGTTGAATAAACTACCCTTAATTATTGAGCAATATCAACCATTTCTACATATACTCTGCTCGGGTCTAGGACATCTCGACGCAGCCATCTCGCCGCGGCCGTCTCGCCGCGAGGACTTTCGCCGCGGAGACTTTTTGCGGCGGATCTTTTTAAGTGCATTCCAGAGTTGAATTTTTAGAGAAGATAGATAAAAGTTTACTTCCGAATTGTAATTTTTACCTATGGTATTATCTGCAATACAAACGATATACAAAGCATATAAAATGTATAGTGTGTAGTAGTTTAATGTTTTTACTTTTCTAGAAGCGAGTCCAAGTTGAAAAACATCAGTATGTATTGGTAAACTGAGAGAAAGTCTTTGAATTTTAGTAAGTCAGTGTTTAAGGGAATTTTTATGGTAAACGAATGTGAGTTAAACTAGACACGAAACTCTAAAATTCAGAATAACCAATTAAATATTCCGAAATTCTTTTTTATTAGGTTATCTTGACTGTAAAATTAAATTCTTTAAGTCAACCCGCATGAATGATCATCATGAGTTACATTCATTTTTGAAATGCATATAATTATAAAATGTGCTTCTACGCAAATTATTATCTCCTCTTTTGATCTAGAAAACTTTATTAAAGCGTCTATTCAGTACATTTTATTCGTATTCTGAAGAAATTATTTTCTGTATCATTTGAGTTTATAATGGAACTAGGGGTATAATCCAAATTAGACTTCCTATATTGTGTACGTGCTTGATATCAGCAGTCATAGGAATGGTTGACTGGCGGCCATTAATGTAGAGAAGTTGTCTTAAACTTTTGAAAATTATTGCATGATTTTGCCTATCAAAAAGCACAAAAACAAGGTTTTTGTATAATTACCATTTGAATAAATTTTTCTTTCTGAGAGGATACCCTATTTTTAAAAATCGACTTATTGAGATGCACTAATGGCTTCAAAAAATTCTCTCGATGAGATTCATGCATAATTTGCCGTGGTTATAGCTCGATCGTTTTACAATGGCAGGCGACGACGCAGGAGTTAGTGGAGGAGAAACGTAATTTAATAGGTGAAAATGAGTGGAGAACAGTATGCCAGAAAAAATACAGAAAATGAGTACATTCAAAGAGAATGTGTAATGAACGGAATTGAAGAAAAACTTGTTAATATAAATTTGGAGAATGAAAGTGATAGCACTGAAGCAAGTGACTAATAAATATCAAAATAATTATTAACTATTATTGTAACTATTATATTTTGCATGTATAAAATGATAAATAAAGGTTTCCTTAAAAATATATTTCAGTAGTTGTTATACTTAGTATCAAAGAAGCTTCCTCCTCTATTGACCACCTGCACGAGGAACTGAACTAGAAAATAAAACTACTCCCACTAGGCATTCATAAGATTCAAGGAATTCTCAAATGAGTAAATTTCCCCATGGAATTTCTGGAAGTCGTTAGATATTATCTTAATGTCAAATTTGTGGAACGAACCAAGGGACTTGAGGATTAGTGAATTTGGTTGGGGTTTGGACCCCATGGCGACAGGGTATGGGAGCGTGACGGTGTCGATGACCATGGAAGGTAGGACAATTCGGCCTTTCGCTAAACAATCGAGCTATAGCCTAAGATCGACCATGATTATGGCAGTCTTATCTTTGCTACCGTATGGTAAACATCCGTCCTCCGAGTTCCCATTCACGGTGTGATATCGTCTGTGGATCCTTGCTAACTTGCTCAGTGAACATTTTTATTCACTTTACAATAACATTCCGAAAGTTTTTCTAACTTTTACTAATCCCTTAAAATGGAAATTATTCTGTCTATCCGTGGAAAGGAGAAACTATTAGTGGACGGTTTTGTGTATGTGTTTGAGCGGTTAAGTAGCGATGAGCGTGAGAAATTTTGGCGTTGTGAAGAACGTGGAATGTGCAAAGCTAGAATACCCACTTGTATTCCAAAGTGAATCACATATTAACGAAGCGGCAACTTCGTATTTTAAGAAAATCAAATTATTGTTAAAGTTTTCTAGAATAAACATGAACTATGTAGTATTATTGAAGACGTAAACTCAAGTAACTGTACGAAATTTGATCAAAATCGTTAGAGCCGTTTTTGAGAAAATCAAATTGTTCTTAAAAACGCGTAGAATAAACTTCCCTTAATTACTGATCAATGTCAACCATTTCATCATAGTCTCTGCTCAGTATGATAAAATGCTTAAGTACGTGATTCCATTCATTTTCGCTTTATCGTTTACATTTACATCAATACCCTGCAAGCCGCTAGAAGCGTTTGGCAGGGGGTGTCACAACACCAACACCACTAATTCCTCTCTTGGACTGTCTTATCGCGTCTGGGAAAAAGGATCTGTAGTATTTCTCTGTTCTAGCGATTGTTTCGACATATTTTCTCGTGTACTCTGATCTAACATTACGTTCACTAACACCGATGGGGACGACTATGCCGCGTACGTCTTCAACGAATTCGGAGCTTTCGAATTTTTCAAAAAGTTTCCTTTTGTAATCAATTCTTCTACTCTTCAACGTCTGCCGTTTAGGCTCCAGAGCCAGTAACAGACAGATAGACAGACAGACGGCATTGCGAAAACCACTTGTTCGGATTCAGCAACACCTAAAACGTGTATTTCCTTAAAAATATCGAGGTCGATTTTTTTCGCGATAACAATACTTTCTCAATATACTTCGTATATGAGAAAGTACGAAGCAAGCATGAAAACAATTCATAGTTTTTATCACTTCAAAACGCCATATTTGGGCACTCGTATTTGAAAACTCAACGCTTCTTTTTGGTTTGTCGAAATCTTCTTTTCGCTTTATCTCAATTCACTCAATTTAATAGTGTATAGTTACATGTTAGACGAATCGCACCCAAAGCATTTTTATCAAATTAGCGATGGATAAGCGATTAAGGTTCTTCGCGATCGTCAGAGTTTTGTTGCTACGGTAGAGCGATATGTTAATAGCATAGGATAATCAGCACGTTTAATATTAATATTATGTTAAACACTTATTATTAATAAAGGACGAAAATCAGACAAAGACGTGAAGACAGAAAGAAAACTCAACATTGTTCGCATAGGCCGTGAGATTTTCATATATACCTACTTAAAAATAAACTTATAATGTAAAATAAAACTAATATGTAATATTCAACGTGATTTTCCGTTAATTTTTAATCAATCACGGCGAGAGAAGTCCTCGCGGCGAGAAGGCCGCGGCGATATGGCCGCGGCGAAAGGTACCTTCGCGGCGAGATGGCTGCGGCGAGGCGGCCGCGGCGAGGTGGCTGCGGCTAAAAGTCCCATTCCCACTCTGCTCAGTGTGATAAAATGCCTAAGTACGAGATTTTATTCATTTTCGCTTAACTGTTTAGGCTCCAGAGCCAGTAACAGACAGACAGAAGGCATTGCAAAAACCACTTTTTCGGATTCATCGAAACCTAAAACGTATATTTCCGTAAAAATCTCGAGGTCGTATTTTTTCGCGATAACAATACTTTCTCGATACTTCGTATAAGAATGTAAAAATGAGGAAAATACTCACATACACTCCGGTTTATGGGAATCTACTGTACGCCAGTGACCCTCCTTTTTTGTTTACACACTCACAAATACAAAACAAACAAACACGCACACGATCACTTCTTTTCCAAAAAATTGCCTAAATACGCATTTCGGAATCAAGGATTCCATAGTCAGTAGGCCTATTAAAAGGACGAAGATTAACGAGTAGGGGAAGGTACATGGGATGAAATGAGAGGGGGGGAAATGGGGAAATAAAAAGGAGGGGAAGGGGGAAATAGCTGTAATGTAGCGATGGAGAAGTTAGGAAGAGCGTTTGAACGACCGTTATTCGAAAGAGAAAGCAAACTAATGTTTACTATTGGACCTGTGTCTTGATTGAGGATGCTATCTTTGTTTTTAATAATGGCTGAACTTTCGGCTGCGTATAGAAGGTAGGTAGCAGCTGGAAATTGGTTTCAATAATTGAAAGTTTTTTGATGAAAAGGAATGTTGGGTCTGAAGGACGTGAGTTGCTACGATTAGGAAAAACCTCCTCTTTCAACTATTCGTTTTTCATCTAACAATAACGCATAAAAGGAACAAGGAAACGGTAAAGATTTCTGAAAAACTCTAGAGGAATTTAAAATGGAGATATCTATGGGGAAATGTAAAGAAAATTCGTTTACCGCATCTTTATGGAAAATAACCTACAGCACGAACTTATCTAAACAAGAAGGAATACTCATGCCATATTTACTGATGTGGTATAAAAAGATTAAGGTTAAAGTACAGGGCAATCAAACACTCGGACCTCCATTCAAGAAAGCGCGACCTCCTCAACACCTCGATAGAAGTAGTTGGAGGACAGCATGAACGACGCGAGAACCGATTGGAGTAGTGATTTGGGAAAATATCGAAATTTTTTCACATTAAGTACTAACACGCGATTATTTACATAGCTTGAATGTATACATGTTATACATATGGTTTAAAAAATATTTAGGCTCGTTATTGAAACACGCGGTCCAACACCCGTTTCAAAATCAGCTGTTGGACCTCTGGGAAATTTGTATTCGAAAGTCTATTGGTTTCGTATATACAAGGAGATACCAAATATAAAAGTGTACTAAACGTAATTAAAAGAGGCAGGTAGGGATATATAGAGAAAGGAATGAGGGAGGGAGAAAGAAAGTTACAAAAAGAGATGGACGTATTTATTATCAGGGCGAAATTGAGATCATAAGGCCCCATCTTCCATTTAACCCTACGTTGACAATTATAAAGAAAAAAAAAGAAAAAATTGTGTGTATCCATATACACGCAAGCACGTATTAACACAAAATAAAGAAACGGAGAAAGTAAACACAGAAACGAACAAATAAATATCCAACTGCATATTACGGAAACTTCTCAGAAGTGACAAAAACCTAGGAAGGACATGACTTGGCCAACCTAGTAAAAAAAAAAACCCACGCAGAAAAATATAAACGAGAGACAGAGAGAGAACGTGAGAAGTCAGCATGCGATTAAAGAGAGAAAATTTTATAATAGAAGCAATAGGGACGTAGAGAGAGTGAAAGAGTAAAAGAGTAGGAGAGTCGGAAAGAATCAGGGTGTGGTCCATTGGAGGAGTAACTCGGACAGGGGTGCGTGGGAAGTCGTAGGCGAGAGAGAGAGAGAGAGAGAGAGATATAGAAGTGGAAGAGAGGGAAAAGAATCAAAGAGAGAGAGAGAGAGAGAGAGGAAGAGGGAGAGTTTAGGGAGGGGATGGGTTAAAGGGTGTGTGGGTTCGAGTGAGGAAGAGGGAAAGTGGACGAAATGGAGAGTCGGTAAGGGTGTATCCTTTACACGCCTGAGAAAAGGGGGAGAAGGGAGCGGCAGTGCTGAGGGTGGAGACGGAAGAAGAAGAATGGAAAAGAGGAAGGGAATCGTGGGAGAGAGAGAGAGGGAGGGATAAAAGAGAGGGAGGGATAAAGAGTAGCGGGAGTTGTTTTAAGGCGAAGAGGTTTTTAGCGGTATCGGTTGGGGGAAGAGAGAGAGAGAGGGGGTTGCAGTCGAAGGGAGAAAGGCAAAAGGGCGGAATAGGGTTTCGGTAGGTGTAAGTAAAAAAGAGAGAGAGAAAGATAGGGGATAATGGGAGGTGAATGAAAAAAAAGGGTATGAGAGGTTTAAAGGGTTTTGTAAGGTTCAGAATAAAGAGGAACACGAGGAGGATAAATATCGGTGGAAGTGGGAAAGGGAAGAGACAAGCAGAGAGGTTTTACGGGAAAAAAGGAACGCATTCTCTCTCTCTCTCCCTCTGTCTCTCACGGTAAAGAAGGGCAGTGTTAAGGATTTTCGCGTTACAGTTTTTGGATGAATTTCGGTCACTAGCCTCTTTTCTCTCTCTCTCTCCCTTCTGTCTCTCTTTCTCTTTCTCATCCTCTTCTCTGCCCTACTCTTTCTTGCTCCTCTCTCATCCGCCCTTCATCTCTCTCTTCTCCACCTCTCCTATTTCATTTCCTTCCCTTTGTCTCCTTCTCCCACCTTCCCTCTCTCTCTCTATCTGGCTTTCACTCATCGCATTCCCTCTCTTTCCCATTCAAAGGAAACCATTTCACGCCGCGAGGCGTTCCATTCACGAAATTCTTTTTCACCCTTCCCCCCCTTTTCCCCTCCCTATCTCTTTGCGTCCTTCTTCTATACATCTTCAAACCCCTTAATAGTAGTATATCCCTCCAACTCTCTCTCTCTCCTCCTCTACCACCCTCTCGTTTCCCTCTCTCCAGATCTCGGAGGAAACTATTTTATTAATGGGTGCATTCCCGGATTCGGGGACCCATCTCTCATTCCCTACTTTTCTCACTCCTTCCATTCCAGGTTAGAAGAGAGAGAGAAAGAGAAAGAGAAAGAGAGAGAGAAAGAGGGAGAGAAAGAAAGGAAGTGTTTGTGTGTGTGTGTGTGTGTGCATATACTTCGCTCATCCCATCTTCCCCATCCTCTCTCTCACACACACAGACCTAATCTCTCTCTTCCAGCTCCTCTGAACTCTCCCCCTCTCCCTCTCTCTCTCTCCTTTTCTTCCTTCTCTCAATAGTGAACTCTCTTCTTCCCCTTTCCACCTCTCGCGTGAGTCACTAAGTGGAGTGAGGGTGGGTGTGAGAGGGGAATATGTACGTGTATGTGTGTGTGTGTGTGTGGGGAGGAGGGGACAGAAGAAAAGGAGAAGGGCGCATTGGTATTGGCTCCGGTAGAGCGCTGACACGCCAGCTGCGCACGCTTGCAAGTACGTGTGTGTGTGTACGACGAAAAGGGTGTATGGGAGGAATGGAAACGAGAGAGGAGGATGGAGGAGGAAAGGAATGAGGTAGGGAGGCAGAGAAAAGGAGGAGTAGGAAGGTGGAAGAAGAAAGTGGGAGGGAGGGAAAAGGGGGAGGGAAAAATGGAAAGAGAGGAGGGGTGGTGGGCGATAGGAGGTTGGCGGGAAGGATGTGTAAGGAACAAGGGAGGTGGAGAGATGGAGCGGAAGAATAGCAGAAAGGGTTGGAGTGGGAGGAGGGGAGGGCAGGGAAGAGGGTACCCGGGGAGTCGGGGATCAATAAAGGACCGCCTGTTTCGCAGGGAGTGAGAGAGAAAGAGAGAGAGAGAAAGTTGGGCGAGGTCTTGCGTGGTGGGAGAGGAGTACTACACTGTGGTGGGAGGGGAGGGGGGAGGAATGAGAATGAGGATGGAGGGGCGTTTGAGGGCCTTAAATGAAGGTAAGAGAAAAAGGGGTGGGGATGGAAGCGGGGTGGGGTTTCCAAAAAAAAGAGGGGGGAGGGGGGGGAAGAAGGAATGCAGGAGTTTTGGCGGAATAGCATTACCTAGTTGCTTTCGCCCTTCCCTAAAACTGCCGCACGCAGCCACTCCCTCACTCTTCTCAGCTGACGCAACTGAAACCACTCTTCCCTTTCCTCCCCCCCTTCCTCCTTCCCCCCCACCCACCTCACTCGCCGCCCTCCCCCCCCTTTTTCCAGCCGCTCGACAAACCCGCTTTTACAACCTCCTCCTCACCACTCTCCTACCGTGTCGTCCCTCCCTCCTTCCCTCCTCACCCCCCCCCCCCCCCCCTTCCCCTCCCCCCACACCACCACTACCACCTCCTCCTCCTATTCAGTTCCTGCGTCTCTTTCCCCCGTAGCATGTGCTTCCCTCTCTTGCACTGGAGAGAGATCCCGCCCCTCCGCCCCCCCATTAACTTCTCCCCAACCCTACTCTTCCTCCTCCTCTCTTTTTCTCTCCCCTCCTCTTTCATTGTTCCTCTCTCGCGGAAAATCTACCTCCCACTCCCCCACTACTCCCTTTTTCCATCTCTCTCTCTCTCTCTCTCTATTCCATCTTCCCACGGTTTTTCTCCTACCAAATCTCTCCGGTTCCGACAACTCCGTGCATACTTACCTCTCCTACCGGAAAAAACTCACATTTCCTTCTCTCTTACTCTCACCATCTCTCCCTTATCTCTCCCCCCCTCTCTCTCTCTCTCTTTTCTCCTTAAGAGCACTTCGATTCTGACGGGAAAACTGTTTATGCTTCGAGAGAGAGAGAAAAACAGGCAGGCAGTGACCTTTTGAGTGGAGGGGTTTTTTTATTTTATTTTTTGGATTCGAGGTTTTTTTTTCTCACGGAGGGAGATAGAGGAAAAGAGGGATGTGGAATAGGAGGAAGGGATGAGGTGTGAGGATAGAGAGAGGGAGAGAAATAGATAGAGGGATGGGGAACAAAAGGGAGAAAACAGAGACCAATAAAGGTATCGAGTTGTCCATCTTTTAAAACCTCGCACCTCAATTCCACTTCTGCTGTGCCAAAGGCAATCGTTCTTTGCTGTTTTTTTTGACGAGGGGTTGGAGGAATGAGTGGGACGGAGAGAGAGAAAAAGGGGGTTGAGGTCGAGGACGAGTGTGTAAGGAAAGGGAAGAGTGAGAAAGGGAATAAGGGAGGGGGGATATATATATATATATATATGTATGTGTGTATGTATGTATGTAAGTATGTATGTAAGTATGTATGTATGTGTGTGTGTGTGTATGTGTGTATGTGTGTATGTATGTATGTATATACAGAGAGAGAGAGAGAGAGGAGGTTTCGGAAATAAAAAATATTCCCTTCCAATATATACATATGTACCTTCCGCTTTTGTTGCTCTTTCTTCAAGTGAAACGTATTGTCGCTTTAAATGGTTTCTCCTTTCTCTCTCTCTCTCTCTCTCTCTCTCTTGCTGCCTTTTTTGTTCCATTTTCCCCCTTTTTCTTGTTCTCCCTTTTTTTACCCTACCTTCCCACCCTCTTCTTATTATCTCCCCTCCTTTATTCAGAAAAATACATCGGGTTTTCCCCTGTGATCTCGTACTTCTCTCTCCCCTCCCCCCTCTCCTCCCTTCCTCTCTCTCTCCCTTCCTCTGTCTCCCTCTCTCATCCTTTTTATAATTTTGACTTTCTCATATACGAAGTTTATTGAGAAAGTATTGTAATCGCGAAAAGACTCGACTTCGAGATTCTGACGGAAATATACGTTTTTGGTGTACCGGAGTCCGAAAAAGTGATTTTCGCAATGCCGTCTGTCTGTCTGTTATTGACTCTAGGGCCTAAACGGTAGAGCGAAAATGAATGAAATCTCGTAGTTAGGCATTTTATCATACAAAGTAGAAGCTTTGAAGAAATGGTTGACATTGCTCAATAATTAAGGGAAGTTTATTCTACGCATTTTTAACAATTTGATTCTTTTAGAAACCGGCTATAACGTTTTTGATCAAATTTCATACAGTTACTTGAGTTTACGTCTTCAATAATACCAAATAGTTTATTCTATGCAACTTTAACAATAATTTGAGTTTCTCAAAAACGTCTATAACGATTTTGATAAAATTTCCTACAGTTACTTGAGTATACGTCTGCAATAATAGGTACTACATATTCCATTTTTCTCAATGAATGAATATAAGGCTAGTTTATTCTTGGACAACTTTAACAAAAATTGGATTTTCTAAAAACAGGCTCATACGATTTTAATTTTCTAAAGATAACTAGACGACGCATTAGTATATAACAAAGTTTGTACAATGTATGTTGCAGCTCTCACACAAAAACTTTTTCTCTCAAAGCGTTTTTTAGAATGTTTAAATCAACCCAGCTTTTTTATTTTTGTGTCAAATAAATTATCCTCTTTACCTATGTAAGCAGCTTATCCGTTATCGTCGAAAAATTTCCGTATTACATCCCGATATGGAAGCCGACTAGTCTGAATTTCATGGTGGATTCGATTCTTATTTTGTCCTTCATAACATTTTTAACATGCACGGTCTTTAATGATATTTCATTGTGGAATAATTTCGGAATTAATTCATATTTTGTCGTTGCTATAATTTTTACCATGCAGCATTTAATACTAATTTATTGTAGTGTTATGTCAAAATTAATTTATATTTTTTCATTGCTTTTATCATACCCAAAAATGATAAATGCAGCTAATTGGTATTGATATAAATGTGATAAAATCACGTATTTTTCTTATTCTAAACGCATTATTAGGTCAATTCGATCAGGATTCGGATTCAGCCTACAAAGAAATAATCTTTGTTCTTTCCTTCATAGAACCATCCAAGTCCCAAGTTCGTACCATGTCTATAAGTAATTTTAAAGTTCAAATAAAAAATAAGCTACACTCATCCATATGTTATTCAAATGCAAAAAATGAAAAAGAGAAAATATTTTTTAAAATTATAAAGTTCAATGACATCGGTTTAAAAACCTGACTAAACGACTTAACTCTTTATTCCGATTAAAATTACACCTTCCTCTTGTTTCTACGTGCTGTAGTTGCTGTGTTATTAAAACAAACATACATACATATATACATACATATATACATACATACATACATACAAACACATTACTTTATAGATATCTATAGATAAAAGTAATAAAAATTTCTAAAATTAAAGGGGTACTAAACCAATCCATTAATGCAGATTTTTATTAATTTTTCATTCACGAAAAAAAAAACGCCTCTCAGTTAATTCCTAGACAAATTTTTCTCTAATTGGGTACACCGCGCGTTACACGAACATTTTCGCAGTGTAATGAACACGACGGTTCCGCTCCATTCGCGGCCATTGAAACAATAAGTATCGCAACGATACCCACGGGATAGAGTTGAGCGCTCTCTCTCCATGAATTCACGAGCACGTTGATGGAAAATAATGTAAATACCGCCCCTTTTGGGGAACCCGATCCCTTTCCCCATGAGCGGAGAAAAACACATCCACTCGGCCCCTTGGACCGCAGGAATTGAAAATTTCAACATTTCACATCTGCAGATGTTCACACAAGCTGTTCTCCCCCCCCCCCTTCCATTACTCCCTCGCTCTCGTCTCAAACACGCGCGTTTCTTTTGTTTAAATTTTTTCTTTCCTCCTTGCCGTTTCGCGCGCTGCAGATGCGAAATAGGAGCGAACTATATGCACAAGGAAGTTCCTCTTCAAAATGTTTGTAGGGTTTCCCCCTCTCCCCCTCTCTCTCCCCCCTCTCTCTCCCGCTCTCTTCCCCCTCTCTCTCCCTCTCTCTCTCCCTCTCTCTCTCCCCCCTCTCCCCCTCTCACTCTCACCATTTCTCCCTCTTCCCCTCTCCCTCTCCCCCCTCTCCCCCTCTCACTCTCACCATTTCTCCCTCTCTCCCTCTTCCCCTCTCCCTCTCTCTCCCTGTCCCTCCCTTTCTCTCTCTCTCTCCCTCCCTCTCTCTCTCCCTCCCTCTCTCTCCTCTCTCTCTCCGTCTCTCTCTCCCTCCCCCTCCCTCTCTCTCGCCTTCTCCCCCCTCTCTCCCCCCTCCTCTCCCTCTCCCCCTCCCCCCTCTCTCTCCCTCTCTCTCTCTCCCTCTCTCTCTCCCTTTATCTCTCCCTTTCTCTCTCCCTCTCTCTCCCTCCCTCTCCCTCCCTCTCCCTCCTCTCCCTCCTCTCTCTCCCTCTCCCTCCATCCCCCCCTCTCTCTCCCCCCCTATCTCTCTTTCTCTAACCCTACAAACATTTGAAGAGGGGAACTTCCTTGTGCATATAGTTCGCTCCTATTTCGAGGTAGGAGGGGGAGAGGGAGAGAGGGAGGGAGATAGAGAGAGAGAGAGAGAGCTCGCAGAAAGACGTTGCTTGCGTTCTAAATTTGACCGTTAAGGTGATGCACGCAGGTTTAAGGAATGGTGTAGAGAGGTGGAGGAGGAAGGGAGGGAGAGAGAGAGAAAGAGAGAGGTGAGGTGGGACGTGCAGGCGCAACCTTAATCGTCGATCGTCACCTGTTTAACATTCATCATTCCGAGAGCATACAGCGCTTTGTTTCCTTCCACAGTACGTATAGCTGCCATGTTTCTAAAAATGTGCATCTGGCCCCCTTTTTGTCCTTGACCTTCTAAACATTTTCTCCCTTCCTCGTCTCGGATTCTCTCCTTTCTTCTCTTTCTCCGTATCTCATCTTTCCTGTTTATCCCTTTTCGTTTATTTCTCGTTTCATTTCTTATCGCCCTATATTTCTTCTCGCTCGTTTCTTTGGTGGAGCCCTCAATATTCCTCCCCGCACTTCTCTTTAATCCATGTCGGCTACCCTTTCTCTGTCCCTTTCTTACACTATCTCATTTTTAACTAGGTTGGCCAAGCCATGTCTTTCCTAAGTTTTTAACACAATTTCTTTTAGAAGTTTTCCGAATTTGTAACAGGATATTTTGCTTCCGTGTTTTTCATTCTGTTTACTTTCAGATTATTTTCTTGCAAATGTGTGTACGTGTACATATAAAATCATCATCAATATTATTTTTTATTCTCCTTTGTAACTGTTGACAAAGGGTTAAATATATGAAGGAAATATATAGTCTCAATTTTGCCCTTAATACAGTCGTCTGTTTGTCTGTCACTTTTTCACTGATATACATATATATATATATATACACACACACACTTCTAACAAGAAAGGAAAAGGAACTCCAGAAAATGATAAATAGACTAATGATAACAGATAGAAAATACGGTATGGAAATTAATACAGAAAAATCCAAGGTTATGCGAATATCAAGTAAAGAAGAAAAAATTTGAACATAAGTATTGGAGGAAAGCCTTTAGTACAAGTTTAAGATTATAAATACCTTGGAAGCATCATAACGAGAGAAGCAAAATGTACCGATGGAACAAGGACTAGAATAACAAAAGCAAAAGCAGCTTTCAGAAGAAAGAAACTCCTACTAACGGGAAATATACAGCAGGAAATCCCCAAGAGGTTGATAAAATGCTATATATGGAGTATAGCTTTGTATGGGGCAGAAACCTGGAGGCTAAGGAAAAATGATATTAAATACTTGGAAAGCTTCGAAATGTGGACATGGAGAAGAATGTTGATAGAGATAGAGTGAAAAACGAGGAAGTACTACGAAGATTATACAGACTATCAGAAAGAGGAGGGCGAACTGGATTGGGCATTACATGAGGAGGGAGTGCATGATTAAAGAAGTGCTAGAAGGAAAACTGGATGGAAAAAGAGAAAGAGATAGGAAAAGGTTTCATCTGGTAGACGACTTGAAAGGGAAAGAGAGCTATCAAGACATGAAGACATGGGTCGGCAACCTTTTTGAAAAGAAGAGCCATTTTTCCAAATTTATATAGAATCCAACATAAGATGAGCCGCAGAGCATGCATTAGGAAAAAATACTTATTAAATACCTTCAAGACACATTTAATGGCATATATTTATTTAAAAACTGCACACACATATCCATACAATGACGTTTTGGAGATAATTCGTAAAAAGAACTTGAGAAACAAAACAATAGTTTACCTAAGTTTTTATTCAATGAAAATATAAATAAACATTTAAATGAAGAAAAAAGAGAGATTCTTTCAGAAAATGAATCGAGGACTACAGATGAAAATGAGAAAGTTGAAAATGAAATTTTTACTCAACAGCCCATTTTGGATCCATTTATTGAAAGGGATTATATTAATATCAATAGAAACCGTCATTGTCGTCTGGTGCGCTTTAAGCGGGAGAGTGGGCGTCGGAAGCTGCGGGTCATTCCTCAAAGAGCCGCATGCGGCTCACGAGCCGCGGTTTGCCGACCCCTGCATGAAGAAGACTGCGGAAAATAGGAGTACCTATACGGAGATCCAAGATTAACCATAAATAATCACGGACTTGTCTACGGACAGACTACCTATGACGATGATATATAAGTACACGCACACACGATTGTAATTTCACGTGGAAAATGGCGAGCACAGCTAAATAAAGTGTTATATTAAAAGATTTCCACTTTTTCCTTCCTCTCTCTCTAGCTTAAAAATATGTAGCTCTCTTTTAGTGTGATAAATATACGCCCCTGGATCTTATGCCGCCGGTGGTACATATATATATGAGCTTTTTCGGAATTTCACGTGACGCAGCTCATTCTTTAGTGAGACACGCTACGTCCGCCCATTCGCTTCACTTCTCCATCCTCCTCGTTCTTTTCTTCGCTTACTTAACGTGCGACTCTTCCATCCATTCTTAAATGTTTTCACATTCTTCGCCATCTTTCGCTACTCCTTTCCCAAATCATCTCTCTCACTCCTTCCTATTTGTCCTCTCTCGTACTACGTCATTAGGGTGAAAAGGAAACGAGTGAGTTGTTCTGGTTCTGATTCCAAAATCTCCTTATCCAAACTAGTATGTATCGTATATAAAAGACAGTGTCACTTTGTGTGTAATGCATTTTGAAGCTTAATATCTCGCAAACGACTGAACCGAATTTGATGAAATTTTCAGGATAGCATTATGATATAACGAAAAAATGTTTTAATGTATCGGACTCGAGTTCAAAGAACCGGGTTTGACTACAGGGGAAAATTTCAATTTACCATAAGTAAAAAGCCGGCGAAACAGCAATTCGCTATTTTCTGATGTTGTATTCATCGTTCTATTATACCTAAATAAAATATCTACCTTCCTTTGCTAAATAAAAATGTATGCTTCGGAACGAATTATAAATATAGGTTCGATCCGACAATGGATAAAATATAGCGAAGAAACGAGCAGTTCGTGGGAATTAATAAGCGGATGTTTAACCTTTAAAAGCTCATTCATGAGGAACACAAAGGATGAGAGGATATTATTACAAATCCCCCCTTTTAATCCCTATTGGTACAACCTTAATGAAAACGACGCGAATAATAATTACACCGCAATTATGAAAACCTCTATAAAAGGCATCATTTAAAGCGTTTCGAGCACGAACCCAATAAATGCGCGATTTCAAAAACGACCTCAAATTTAACTGATATTTCGGCGAGGGAGAGAGAAAGAGAGAATCTCAATTTAAGGACCTCTTTCCAAGATGCTATTCTAAATGGGAAGGAAAGGAGAAAATAATATTTATCCAGTATAGTGAGATGAGAGCGGTAAGGGAAGAAAATGGAAGGGCTTGGGAGGGGTTGGGAGAGTGGTAGTAAAAATTTTGGCGATATCAGAGACCTCTCACGGAACGAATCCTCGACTCCTCCTTTTATAAACCCGCCAGAGACTTAATCCGCCTCTCTCTCTCTCTCTCCTGCACTCCGTCGAGTTCCTCGCCTGTAGCATCACGTGCGTGAAATTTCCAACCGTGGACTAAACGGTGTTCCATTCGAACTAGGAAACTCCCTCTTCTCCCTCTCTCTCTCTCTTTTTCTCTGTCACCCATTTTCCTATCTCTCTCTAGCTATTCTCTTCTCCAGCTCTTCTCCTATCTTCCTCATCCCCCTCTCTCTCTCCCCTCCCCCTCTAACTCTATTCGGCTCGCTATTGTCTCTTTACGTGCTCAGACTATCTTTCCGGTTCGTTTGGTTTCGGAATCCAACTCTCTCCCTCTCTTTCTCTCCTACCGTCACCCCTCTTCCTATCACACCCTCTCTTATTCCCTGCTATCCTGTAGTTCATTTATTTGTTCTCTTTTCTATTTGTTTGTTTATCCTATATATTATAGTGCAATATATGATGACTTGTTTAGTAAATCTTATTAGGTTTCGCAGTTTTTTCACACTCCCTTCCATGTGGGTGTTTTCCTGCAATTGGTTTTTTATATGGATGCAATAGTCCTTATTTTTTCCACAAAACTATATCTTTTTACGTTATTGTATTATTATTACACATTTTACTATTAATTCTAGTATATAATGATATATTTGTATCATGACGAGGGTTTAGGTGGAAGATGGGACTTTCTAGGCTCAATCTCGCCCCAAATAAAGACCATATCTAATATAATCCAATCTCTCTATCCTTTGATTTTGTTTTAGCCTTGATTCCAACCCTTTTATGCGTCGTTATAATAAGGCCTCGTTTTTTTTATCGTATAGAATGTCTCTGCCTTTCGAAACGCTGAAAAAATATATGCAAATGAGTCTTTTTCTGTTTTTATCTCTGCCTCCATATTTCGTGTTATATCGTTGACTTCCAATTAAGTTTTGGGGACTGGGAAATGTTTATAAAGATAAATATTGGATCAAGAAAAAGATTCATAGATAGAGAAGAATCGTTGAAATCATTGAAGGTTCTTTTGTGGCCAATTACCCCAAAGCACAATAAAATAATTATGTGTACGGAAATGGATGATAATGTGAACGCTTCTAAATATGATGTTACATCGGCTTCAACATGAGGGATACTTTATTTTTTTTTTAGATGGAACAGAGCATAGATAAAAATGTTCAATTCAAAATGATACGTACTATGCATAGAATTATTTTATCGATAAAACATTGTGAAGCTAAATTACTGAAACACAAAACTTTTTTTCTGCATTAACCGAATCGATTTTTCAGACAATTAGAATAAAATAAAGCACTAATAATTGCGATCCATGCGTTGTTTACTTGCCAATACGATCAAATTGTAAATCTTTATCACCAATTGTATTTATTTTCATCGCTGCGCGGCCTCCCGCCATTAGCTGGGACTCCACACTTCTGTCTCCTCTCCAGACATTGATTGGAACGCTTGATTGCTTTCTCCGGCAAACAATGTAACTCAAATAATGGAGCGGAGCGGCAAGATGTGGAGACGTAAGGTAGTTTGGGAGAAGTTTGGATTCATATGTTTGAGGTTGAAGGGAAAGGAGGGATAGAGGGAGATGGAAATATTCAAGGGAAGAGAGAGAGAGAGAGATGAAGACAGAGGAAGCCAACGATAAAGACAGAGTAAGATATGCGTGTGTATACAGAAGTAATTGCAAGAGGGTGTGTGCATGCATGCACTATCATACGCGCAGAAACACGTGCTGTCATTAATTTATTTATATTACATATACACTTATAAATACACACAGATACAGATTCAAATGTACAAGAGGAAAGATATGAGATATTTAAAATTGACAATTCTAAATCCGTAATTATTCGACTATAAGACGATTTTTTAAAGTTTTCTTTTCAGTAAAAGTTTATGAGTGAAAAAATTGGTGCCCCAGTAAGCCAAGTGAATACTTACCGTTTGGAGAGACGCTGGAGATGTTGGAGAGAGACACATGAAGAGACTTATTCGGGCATTGAGAAGGGTATTATCCGAAGCATTCGGGTAATATCCTTCTTACGCCATAAAATGGATACGACAGAAATATATATGTATATATGTGTGTGTGTGTGTGTATATATATATAGAGAGCGGGCAACTAGGTTTTGAAGGAAACCCAGTGAGCACCTACCAGAAGGAGAGACGTTGGGTTACCGAAGTGACACATTTGTATGTCTCTCTTGTGCTGACGAAAGGATCATCCCGAAAGCTCAAATGACTTCTACAAATGTATCTGTCCGACTCCCCAGTGGCTCTCCTGCCGGTAAGTGCTCACTGGGTTTCCTTCAACATCTAGTTGCCCTAAATATCCTCATTTACCTTATATATATATATATATATATATATATATATATATAAATACTACGGAAGAGGAAAGGTAAGTAAGGATATTTAGGGCAACTAGGTGTTGAAGGAAACCCAGTGAACACTTACCGGAAGTAGAGCCGCTCGGGTGTTGGAGAGACATATTTGTAGAGGTTAGAGCATTCGGGATGATCCCTTCGTCAGCACAAGAGAGACAAGAGAATATATATATATATATATATATATATATATATATATATATCATCGAATGGATCCCAAGAAACATCAAGAGACCGAAAAGAAGACGGAAAGACAGGTGGGACAGAGAGCTTGTTAAGTTTTTGGGGAAAATTTGGAGGAGGGAGGCAGCGACAGGGAAAACTGGAAGAGTCTGGGGGGGAAGGCCTTCATCCGTCAGTGGATTGAAAAAGGCTGATTATATATATATATATATATATATATATATATATATATAGTTCTAAATTTGAAATTTCAACCCATTCAACCATTCCATCTCGTTGCTGAAATCAATATGCGTATTTTTAACACGGGGCATTACACTGCCCGTAGGACTCGTGGCAATCTTAATCCTAAAAATAGGTGCAACATACATTATTAATATATATAAACATATTAAAATATATATTAATTAAAACTTTTAAAATGTCAAAAATATATCTATAAATAAAAGGATTTTTCCCTGTATTGAAAGAAGCGACTGTATACGAAACAATAACCACTGGACAATTTCAAAAGATAGTGATGGAATGCGATAAAATTTTCTTCAAAAAGAAGATCTTATTTTTGGTACGTCTAAAGTCTAAATTAAAAACAGGGAATGTGAAATGTAAACAAATAAAAAAAAGAAAGGAAGAAGGCGATAAGGGAAGAGGGTGCAGACTTTGGGGATTCTATGGTATAAAACGTCTAACCCATAAACATTAAACCTTTCTTGAAATAATTTTTTCCCGTGGAAATTCACGCAGAAGAGAATTAAGAATCGATCAAGTTTCCATAGAGAGAGAAAAAGAGGTTATCGACCTCTCTCTCTGAAGCATGAAATATTCCTGAAATAAGATCTAAGAATTTTTAGCACTTGAAAGCATATTGGATCGTATAATCATTTTTCTTGTAACTGCGAGAGCACTCCTTCGGCAGAGATTTAAAAAACATCAAAACTTCATTTTAAAAAAATCATCGATTATTTCTGCGAAAATTTCACGTATTAGTAACTTTTCCGATTTATCGGCAAGAGCGCGATTTTTGATCGAGTTTACAATTAACGGATTCGACCACAACTTTGCGGGTACGATTTTTTAAAATGGAAATTGCACGAAATAACATCGTCAGTTTCTTTTCTTGGTTGCAAGCAAGTACTATCAGTAGATAAGGGATTAAATTCAGTTATTTTCGGCATAGTTAGTTATGCATTGCTTCTAGCTAAATTTCGTTTAACACCCAACGAATATAAAGCATGAGTTTAACAAAATAAATTTTAAGTAAAACCGAAGAATTTAAATGAAGTGTTAGGAGTGAACTTGGAACACAGAACCCATAAATTGTATTTTAACAATATATATATTTCGGAAGGAGCACACCCGGCGTTTGAATTGACAAATTTCAATCGCTAGTCAGCAAACTGCGTGACATTTCGGTCAAGAAATGAAAACATAGATGAGGTGAAATAAAATGATGCAAGTTGATTTATAAAAACGCAGAAGTGACGTTGTCAAGCGTTATTACAAGAGTGTGTATCCTTTAAAAACAAATTCGTGCTCGAAAACTTGTAGTGATTTGCAGCTGATATCCAAAGCAACTTTATAAAAACAAAAACGTCCAAATATCAAGGCACCTAAATTTTTCATTATTAGGCATTTCATTTATTTCGCGCACGATTTATATATTTTTATTCATCCCATTTCAACGTCTCGCCAAGGACGTTTTTCCATCAGTCACCCTCGCGAAACTCTTGATTCCGCCGAAAAAAATCGATAGTAAAAGGCGTCGGCAATTTGGCAACGGCGGACGGAAATAAGTCAGTTGGGTGGAAATATTCTCAGGTGAGCATTTTCAAAGGACGCACTCGGCAGGTGTTCGGCATGAAAAACGGGGAAACATTTTTTCGAGAAAGGGAAGACGCCTCGGCGTTTATGACGCTTTCCTCTCCGATAAATCCGTAAGAAGTTAATCAACTCAGATCTTCAGAGAGGAGCCTTTCCTAACTTGCCTGCACTTCCTTATCAAGATTCCTCTCTCCCTACTGCCTGCTCAACACCCTCGTCTTCCTCTCTCTCTCCCTCTTTCCTTGCATATCATTTTTGGGTTTAACTAGGATCAAGTCTGTTCTTACCTAGGTCTAACCCAGAAATATAAATCTTTCTTACCATATTTTTCGTTTGTATTTTATCGTTTTGCTTTATGTGTAATGTAATGTAATTTTAATGTATTGTAATATAATATAGCGTATCATTGAAGATGGGTGAAATGTGGGAGTGGACCTTATGGTCTAAATTTCGCCCGAATAAAGACGATTTTCTATCTTTTTCCTCCATATCTGCCTCCCTTTCTGCCTCCCTCCCTCCCTCTCTTTCTCTCTTCCCGATCTCCCCCCACACTCTTCCCCATCTCTCCCCTTATTATTTCTCCCCCTTCCCCACTCCCCCTCCCACTTCTCTCCCCTTCGTCTCTTTATCCTCTCCCTTCTCCTCTCCCCTCCCCTTCCTCTCCTTCCCTCTCCTATCGGTTAGATGGAAGAAGAGATTTCCTAGTTTCAATCTATGCGAAATAAACTGCTACCTATCTACCTCTTTCTGTCTCAATCTCACTTTCTCCTATTCCCTTTTTCTCGACCTCTCTCTCTCTCACTTCTTCCGCTCTCTATCTCTCCCTCTTTACATTCCTTTCTCTTCCTCTCCCTCCCTCTCTCTCCCCCTCTCTTTCCGTCGAATTGAAACTGTCGTCGGATCAATTTCGCGGAACAGAACCTTGAGATGTTTCTGCCACGGGAGCTTCCCCTCTCTTTCCCTCCCCTGAGAATACTGAATCAGTTATACTCAGAATGGAACTTCTGTGCGGAATGCTCAAGAAACTTTCCGAAGATAAACTCGGAGAGAAGCTGAGGGAGCAATCGTACCGCGCTCAGAACGGTTTCGGTCACGGTCTGAGAAAATACGGTAAGAAACATATCGATGTGCCAAGTGTATATTGGTAGTAAGATTTCTTTCAAATTCATGGATATATATATATATATATATATATATATATGGATGTATGTATGTATGTATGTATATCGGAAAAGTGGGAGGAAGAGAAAGTGAGATAGAGAAAAAAGAGATATACAGATAATCGTCTTTATTTCGGCTAATCTGAAAAATGTGGTAAAAACAGCCCCAAAAATTGGAATTTTAACCATTTCAGATATTTTCCATTGGTTGTGAACGGCTATAATCGTGACATAGTTCAAGTTTCTTGCTCGTATGGAAGTGCCTTGTAATTAATAATCTCGTACGGGGCTATAATGGTGTAAAAACAACCCCATAAATAAAAACAGCAACAGTTTCAGATTTTCCCATCGGTTTTGACCAAAAACCTATAACCATGCTAAATTTCAAAACTAGCTCTTGGAAAGTGCCTTATAATTATTCATCTCATATGGGGCAACAATAGCATCAAAAATAAAAAAAATTCAGCAGTTTCTGATTTGTTTCCATTTTTGCCATAAAATGTGCTCGATAAATCTTATTAGAGACTAGCGATAGTTTACCCGGCTTTTCCCGGGATTCAGAACAGTGTAAAAATGACCTAATTAAAAAAACACGAAAATCTATATTAATTTATTTTTATTATGTTTACTGTAATTAATTTTTGAAACA
Organism: Uropetala carovei; assembly: GCA_036926305.1. NCBI lineage: Eukaryota > Metazoa > Arthropoda > Insecta > Odonata > Petaluridae > Uropetala > Uropetala carovei. Next base: position 118,586 of record JAXCHB010000448.1, read on the forward strand.
TCTATAATTTTTAATAGTATAGAGCTTCAAGATATACAATGTTGCTCGTTTTTTTATTTGGGGCCAAAACTAATTTAGGGAGAAGGTTTGAAAACGACAGCAATAAAATGAATTTTTATTCTTTTAAGCTTTCTTTCGTCCCAATCCCAATTTCGTACGATGATTCTAAGTAATTTTAAAATGCAAATGAAAAATATGCTGCACTCGTTCCCGATGCGAAGTTTCAGTTCATTAGTTTTTATGACAGTTTATTTAATTCTTTGACGCGCCTGCCCCCGTCCCCCCCCTCCAAGCCAAAAATTAAAATATAAGCCCGAGGTGAACACCCTCAGGTTTCCTTAAGTACACATGCCAAGTTTCAGCTTTCTAGGTTTATTGGTTTTGGAGTTACAGCGTTAACACTCAAACAAACTAAAACATATTTTCTTTTATTTATATGCTAAATCAAAATGTACAACTTTATCTGCGTAAATGTAGCTACGAAGAGAAAATAACTATATAACTTTTAATATTTTTTTAAAAATAACGTACATCCTTATTCTTCTCTAATTTTAAATTTATGCGTAAGCCTATTTGCGTTAGTAAACGTTACAGATGTATAATATAATAGTTTTACTTACGAAAAGGTAATATTTCAGCATAAAATTAATGATGAAATGCCTTGATTAAACGCTTCCCAGACGCAGTCAACAGTATAATTATCTTTAAATATTTATGTTACTATGCATCATTAATTTCGATGCTTAAACAAAAGTTCCAAGGGAACAACGCCCTTCCTTCGTCAATTTGAATGTTTAATTAGCACTAATTGAATCGTAGACAACAATGATAGTCTCCTTGGCAACTCCCGGAATGAGAACGATAAATCCGCAAAATTTCGATAACAAATGCGTATTTCTCAAAACTTCGACCGTGTAACATGTGTACATTGCACGAATAAGATATCATGGAGTTTTATCCGTCAAATAAAACAATAAGGAAGAAAATCGGTCAACATTCACGTATTTTGATGAAAGAAGGAAAAAACCTTGCACTCTGAAAAATCGAAAATCCGGTGTAAACTTATGGGAAAATGTAATTGTCCCCTGGTTCTGTTCCAAGCCATAAATGAAAAAAGTAAGCCCGAGATGTGCACCCTCAGGATGCTCTTAGTATATATGCCAAGTTTTAGCTTTCTAGATTTATTGGTTTTGGAGTTACAGCGTTAACACACATACACACATTCTATTTTATTTATACGACTAGCTGAAAGTACCCGGCGATGCCCGGGTTATGCCAGGCATATTTTAATGTGAACTGACACCAATAAACTTGATTCATCTTACGTATTCCGATTTATCTAACAGGTACTGGGTTTCATTAAAATCCATTCCATACAGTAGCTTATTGATAAACATACGAAAGAAACAAACATGTCATTTATCATGGCAACGTGACGTAAAAAATGAAGGGATATACTCTGTTATAGCACCACCACTTTTTTGAAACCTATTAACCTAACAATAACAATGTAAACAAAGCGAGCCGAAACATAAGGGGGTTTGGGGGTAGAGCTTCACATTTTGACAGAGGATTTTGGCAAGCCTTCGGCTCGCTTTCTTTTTAGATTATAATGCCTTTTGTATCGGGTGAAGCGGTCCCCGGGCGCTATCGCGCCCTTCGCCTCTCTGGAACGAAACTATCCCTCCCCATTGTCCGGTGGTCGGGTGGGTAAATGTCGCCTCAGGCAGATAAGTCATGGGTTTGCAAGCTTTCGTTTTGCATGAAAGGGTTATCTCAAAAAATTATCTGATAGCGCCCGGAGACGGTTACACCCAGTATAAAAGGCATTATAATCTAAAAAGAAAGCGAGCCGAAGGTTCGTCAATATCCTCGGTTTCTTGTAATTAAAAATTCCACCTATACATAATTTCGCAAAATAAATATTTACATAGCGATCCCATGAGCCTCTCAACAATAAATATTGCGTGAGTTGTGGTTCTATAACCGAAGATTTATGAATGGTGTTACTATAACAACTAGATCTAAACGAAGTTCGTCTTAACTCTGGTTTGGATTTTTGAGAAGCCGATGCAAAATAAGGCTAAAAATGGAAAAAACAGAATAATTTTTGCGGCACCCCTCAGAACACTTCACGGCACCCAGGTTGGGAAACACTGCACTAGAGTATAAAAGGAGGAGTCTTATCAACTGGAAAATTAGAAAAAGAAATGTAGAGAGAAAGTTGGAGGAAAAATACGATTCGAAAGGACGAGGAGGCGATTTTTTTTGAAAGGGAAAGTGCGGATCGTATGGCTTGATATAAAAATGGTGGAGGGGAGGGAGAAAGAGATATCGCGTATTTTTTAGAGTTCCGCCGATGCTGCTATTCTCTTCCCACTCCATTTATCCTCCACCTTGCCTTTTCCTCCTCCCCCTCGCTCTATCTCCCTCTCACTCCATTTCTATCACGCTCTTTGCCTTTCTCTATCCACCTATAGACTATCCCCCACTCTTGGCCTTCCGTCGCTTCTCTCTCTCTCCCTATACGTTTTCTATACACATTTTTTCTTTTTTTCCGCTAGCTTGAAACACTTCGATTTTTCTCTAATCCTGCCTATTTCCCTTTTTCCTATCTCCTTCCCTCCCCTCCCCTCCCCTCCCTCCCCTCCTTCTCTCTCTCTCTCTCTCTCCATCTTTCTCAACGTAGTACGAATCTTCTTCCTCTTCCTTTCCTAAGCGATTGGTCCATTCATAGGAATTTCAGCCCTCGTTAATAGTGTTTACCCCTAAGAAAGGTGTAGGTCCCCCCCCCCCTCCCTCTTTCTTTCCCCTCTCGTACCATCCGACCCAAACACTTTCAGGCTTTAAAAAAAAAATTCTTCTCTATTTCCCTTCCTATGCCGTTTCCATCCCAACTCCATTTATAAAGAAGCTGTGCCAAGAAAAGTCGTTGCTCTCTCTCTCTCTCACACTATTTTCTTATCACCCTCTTATATTTTCCTTTCTACGAGCTAAATTCCTTTACTCTCTCATTCTGACTTCCTCTTTCGCTTCCTTTATCTTCCATATCTCTTTCCGTATTCTTTCTCCTCCTCTCAATATCCCTCACCTCTTTCCTTCCTTCTCTTCTTCTTTTGTTCCCGTAACTCTCTTCTTATTCGCTATATATATTTCCTATATCTACCCCCCTTTTCTGCAACACTATTCCCTTCTGACCTGACTAAATTTAATTAAATTTTACTTAATATTTCTATGTCGGTTCTTCTGCACAATCCCCCCGTCAGACTCGTGGCGCCGACCTACCGGTCATAATGACAACTGCTGCCTGTGCGACATTTACCCAACGGGTACTTACTGGGTTACCCCGGACCCCTTTTGAAAAATAATTTTTTGCGATAACCTTTTCCCAGAAAAAACATTAAAACAAACTAAGAATATAATAAATTTAAAAAAAACTTTTTATTTACAAGTAACAGAGGATATTGGAGAGCCTTCGGCTCGCTTTCTTCGTAGATTATAATGCGTTTTATATCGGGTGTAGCCGTCTCTGGGCGCTATCGCGCCCTTCGCCTCTCTGGAACGAAACTATCCCTCCCCATTGTCCGGTGGTCGGGTGAGTAAATGTCGCCACATGCAGATCCCTCACAAGTTGGGCTGTGTAGACGTTGGGTAAATGTCGCCCCCATAGAGTAATAATAGATTAATTGCTGCTTACTCTGTTACTTGTATATAAAAAGGTTTTTTTTTAATTTCTCTTATTCTTAGTTTGTTTTAATGTTTTTTCCGGGAAAGGGTTATCGAAAAAAATTATTTTTCAAAAGGGGTCCGGGATAGCGATGTTTATAACGATACTGCGTAGTTTATATTTTTCAAAAGACGCATTAGTACATATATGAGAAAGTTTGTACAATGTATGTTGTATCGATATTTTCATCTTTCTCTTTCCCTCATACTCCCCTTTTTCTTACCCCCTTTCTCTCTCTTTCTCTCTCTCTATCTATCTCTCTCTCTCGTCGCCACGCCCTGCAAAATTTTTATTATCTCTCATTCTCTTTCCAATCTCCACGTCACCCGATTTCCCACACGTTCTTATTCTCCCTCGCTCCCTCCCTCCACTTCCCTCCCCTCCTTCCCCCTCCCTCCCTCAATCTCCTTCCTTCTAACTCTCTCCCTCCCTCTTTGTGTTCACTCATCTTCAAGCACTCACCTTTGTTTTGCAACTTTCTTCATTTGTCTCCGTGACTCGATGCCTTACTGTCATTGTCTACGTGCCTCTCTTTCGCGCAACAGCGTGATTTTCCCCGCGATACCTTTTTATTTTTAAGAAGAGATAAGAATTATTTTCAAACCATCGAGGAGTTTTCCTATATATATATATATGTATGTATGTATATATAAGGTTTCGCTCTCTTCATCTCTGAATGTTTGGGGAGACTTTCGTCTGTTTTTATTTTTTTCTTTACTATTATATTAGGTATATGAGATGGAGAAAATTCTTCGCTCAAAGTTTGGCGAGGAACTTTCGTTCGAAGAAAGGCGTACCTCGAAAAAGCGTCCTCGGATGAAAAAAATTATCCATATTTAAACGAGTCAAGTTGTCGAATGGTTTACGTCATAAGACGCCAATAAGAGAATTATGATATCTTCATTAGACGACGCCATATTCGGAAAGGGACGAATGAAATAAATGATTCAAATTCGGCTCGTAGGAAATTCATGACCGTCTCTCTCTCTCTCTCATTCCATTCCAAGAGCATAGAACCCGTAATAATCGTTTCTGAATGTCAGACTCCATAAATTTGTGATTTTCCTTTCCCAGATAGTTCAGACGGAGAAAAAAGGCTCATTTTCTCAATAAATTTATAAGGATTTTTATGACTATTAACGGCGTTGATGATGTTTTATTTGATAGACGCATAACTTAGACCGGTTATGTATCATCGTTTTTTAAAAGAATATCTCAAGCATTTTTGTTCGCGTGAGGAAAAATACGAAAATATTTATGAAATGCAAATAGGCCACTTATCTTACTTTCAATAGGATTATTTCCTTATTATGCATTTATTCATCATTTCCATTTTATATTGTAATGGTGGACAGCAGCTGGCTTTAATATGGTTCAAAGAAATCTCAAGTTTTATTTTAGACAATCGCATTTTATTAGAATATATGCAATGTAATGCAAGCGTTTGTTTCAACGGGGTATTTACTGTGTGCAAAATATTTGATGAAAATTGAATATATTTTCCGAAGGGAGATTAAATTATAACGCTGGGTAGATAAATTGATACCGATAAATCGAAAAATACATACTTATGCTGTTTATTATTCGTGGAACTGGCTGAGTAAATACTTTTTAAAGATCATTACACGACTAAATAAATAAATTCGCCACACCTCTCTTTCTCATAGCTTTGTGCGTACATACATATATACGAATCCGCCATGTCCAAACTTAGTAATTTCTCTAAGTTTAATTTTTTTCACATCTTTTTCCCTCGTCTCCAAATTAGGGAACCTCTCCTTTTTTCCTGTAACAGTTTCCTTTTTGTCATTCATCTTTGTTGCGTTTTCTTCACCGTCGGCTGTTATTTTTCACCTTCCGCCGTATGCGTCTCTTTTTCTAATCATTTCTTCATATTTCATATTTTTCCGCCTTTCTCTAAAACGCCTTTCTTCTCGACTGGGTCTAAGCTTCCATTTCTCTCCTCGTCTCTCTCTCTCTCTCTGTCACACCTTTGATCCTCTTTTATCTTTCGCCTACTCCACCGTTTCCTGCCACTATCTCCTACAACCTTTCCCCTCCATCCCATCCCATTTCTACCTCTCTCTCCCCCCTCTCTCTCCTCTCCCCCCCTCTCTCCCTCTCTCTCTCCCTCTCTCTCTCCACCCTCTCTCTCCCCCTCTCTCTCCCTCTCTCCCTCTCTCCCTCTCTCTCTCTCTCTCTCTCCCTCTCTCTCTCCCCCCCTCTCTCTCTCCCCCTCTCTCTCTCCCCCCTCTCTCCCCCCCTCTCTCCCTCTTCCTCTCTCTCTCCCTCTCTCTCCCTCTAATTACATCTCAACGCTGCCTCTTCCTCCTTCTCCCTTCCATCTTTCTCTCCTTCCCTCTCAACCTCCCTTCCCTTCTCTTTCCTCTCCTTATTTTCTTTCCCTTTTTTCTATCCTACTCTCTCCCATTCCCTTTCCTCTCCCTCTCTCGCCCACTTTCCCCCTCCATATTTTTCTATCTCCCCCTTTCACTCCTTCCTCCTTTCCTTTTCCGTCTTATCTTTTTCTCTTCTTCTTTGCTCCTCCACTGCCCTCACCCTCTCTCTCTCTCCTCTTTTTTCCACTAGACTCTTATTTCCTGTTTTATGGATCACGTCTTCGTTTTCATTTTCACTTTCATTTCTCCTCCATAACCATCAAAGCGATCGTCATTCTTTCCTTTTTTACTTACACGCAAACATAGATAGATGGCATTTCCGTCTCTCCTTTTCCTAACCTTTCCTTCTCATTCACAAGATCTTTCCTTAACATTTTTATGTCCCCAATCTTTCTCTTTTCTCTGCACCGTCCACTTCAGCCGTCTTCATTTATCCAATCTCTTCTACGCTCTCTCTCTCTCCCTACTGCCTGCTCAACACCCTCGTCTTCCTCTCTCTCTCTCTCCCTCTTTCCTTGCATATATTATTTTTGGGTTTAACTAGGATAAAGTCTGTTCTTACCTAGGTCTCACCCAGAAATATAAATCTTTCTTACAATATATTTCATCGTCTACGCTTCGCAATTCTTCTCACATTTCACTTCCTAAACTTTGAACGGCTTTGACGTCCATTTCACTTCAAATTTGACTAATTTTATCTCATTAAAATATTATTACCGAAATTTTCTGTGCCTTTTATCGGGCGCCACGAATGACTAATCAACTAAAGGCTAAAGGAGTAGGCACTCTCAGAGAATTCTTGACGCAGCCGTTAGATGGCGATAGAACCTTCCTATCAAATCAAATTGCCCTTTTACAGCAGAAGATGATTAAGTACCCGTCGTCAAGCGGCAGTAAAGACTAAGTTCGCCGTCTCCATCATCCCGCAACCCTTTCTTCCATCCATTATCTCCACTAATTCCAGTCAATCCACTTTCAAGTTCCAGATCTACGCCATAACATAATACTGAAGCAAATCAGTGATGGCCATATTTACTACTCAATCATAAGACTAGCCCATTAAAAAAATGCGGGCAGTAACAAAAACTGAGTGATGAAGTTCAATTTAATTTAATTTTCATGAATGAAGCGTAGTTAAGTCTTAACCGTCTTAAGTAACGCGTCATATAACGCAAAAAAAAAGAAAACCAGCTTAAACTTCAATAAAATATGCTTATTTTCCTTGTGTATAAAATTTACGAAACATCTTTAAATTTTTGAAGATTATGCTTCTTCAAAATATGGGGAAGTTGATGAAAGAGACATGTGTTCGTTTTTTCCTGCGCGGTCATTGGTATTAATTTATAAAATGAGAATGTTTCCGTGAGAGTTAGTGACAATAGGCTTCTATAAAAGAGAAATGCAATTTAAACTTGTTGAACTAAAAACAATTATAATTTTTTTCATTCGATCTTTCATTTAAAAAAATCTCTCTAAGACAGTTCTTTTAGGCAGTTCCTCTACGATGGACTCTGGACCCTTTTTTGTCTGTCACTACTTTCGACCTCCTAGCTTTTTTCCCTTTTCCGTAATCTTGTTCTGATTTTCCGTATGTTTTTCTCTCCCGATACTTCATGAGTCGTCATTTCAGCCCATCCGATGACTTTTTTTCTTGATTGTTCCTCCGATATTTCAGTTTTTTTCTTGCGATAAAATCCTTTTGTTTTCTTTTGAATACTTGATAAATTATTACCGTTTACCCTAAAGTCTCTATATACTATTCATTATGAAAAACGTTATTATTTCTGTCTACATTTAATAAATCTTTTATTTACTTATTTTCCATCCACTTTCTGGCAATTTCCTTACGATTTTGACTACCTCTTTCGTATTATAACATTATGAGATCGTTTTACACAACGCAAACAAAAAATTGCGAAGGTGAAATGTGTATGTGAAATAACGGCGCGGAACTAAAGAGGTAAATATTAGTTCAAAACGAAAAAAATGCAATTTTTTTGATTCAGCATCCTCGGCGTAAAATATGATCGGTACATTACATTTGGATGATATTTACATATATGCGAATATGGTTTTACCGCTTAATGCCTGAGTTTCCAGTATTATCCATTAAATGAAATCCACAACGTGAACTTCCTGACTCTTGCTTTTTATTTAGCTTCCTAATTTTTTTTGTATACAGCTCACACAAGCGTTCTTTAAAAAATTCTTACAACGCTTGTCTCTCTGGTGCCTGGACGTAATTTCCTTGTTTGGCATCGGCCACGCCGTCTTTTTGCCTGCCGTCCTGCATTTTTTTCTCTCTTACAACTCCCTGTCATCTACAATCGCTTTTTTGTCAATTCGTTCGACTCCTCCTCCTCTCTCTCTTACTATCTCTCTCTCCTTCAACTTCCACAAAAACCGATACAGAAGGAGACGGCATTCCCCCTCACTTTTATCCGTGTGCTTCCATCCCCTTTCCCTCTTTCCCTGTCTCCCTCCACATCCAGTTTATATTTCCGAGTCGCACTCCGATAATTATCTCCGCAATGCTCGAGTTTTATCGCCACCCGGTTTGATTATGTATCAGCTCGCCAATTTCAATTTACCGATAGTGATTTCGTTCAATGCGTAGGGGTATTCATTCCCCTTTTTATGTCCCCCCCCCCCCCTCATTCTTCCCCACCTCTCGCAGAGGCAACAAATGAATTCAATTCCCTCGCGAAATCACACGGGAAAACACGACCCTCTGGAAAAGGTCGCCGCCGCGGCGTTTCCATAGTTACGGCGTAATTTGGAAGCGTCCGCCCTCCTCCTCTCCCCCACTCCCCCTTCTACCCTCCTTCTCCGTAGTCCTCCCTCCTCCATCCTCTCTCTCGTCTCTCTTCGCGGCGACAAGCTATGTCATTTGACGGACGCGATGAGGGTTGGGGGGGGGGGGGTGGCTGCAGATGGAGTAGGAGAAGGGGTGGGGGAGGATGAAGGGAGGGGAAGGGGGAGAAGGAGGATGGAGGGAGAACAGTGGTGGTTCATCCGAGCGGATAATTTTTCCCATCCTCCTCAAACCTCTCCCTCTCTTTTCCTTAACATCTCTCCGCCGTATCTCGTTCACATTTGAGTATCTGACTTCATCTTTCACCCGCCTATCCTTCTATCTTTCGCTTATCTTCTTTCGCTGCTTGCATCTCTCGCCTTTACTGTTTATTTATGCGTCTCTGTCTTTCATATTAACTCGCTTAGTCCTTGTTTTATTTTAGTTTCGCATATTTCACGCATTGTCCACATTCTTCATCGCTATCTCTATCTCCCTTTCTCCTCTCTCTCTAGGAAAGGTAAATGAGGATATTTAGGGCAGCTAGGTGTTGGAGGAAACCCAGTGAGCACTTACCGGAAGGAGAGCCGCTGGGGTGATGGAGAGAGACATTTGTAGAAGTTATTGGAGCTTTCGGGATTATACCTTCGTCAGCACAAGAGAGACACAAATGTGTCTCTCCAACACCCAAGCGGCTCTCCTTCCGGTAAATGCTCACTGGGTTTCCTTCAACACCTAACTGCCCTTATATATATATATATATATATATATATATATATATATATATATATATATATAGAAGGGCGTCAGCCCGAAAGCTCCATTTTTGTGTCGTTTTTGTTCTTTTGTGTTTTTCCTGTGTCCTCAGCACCCCCAGCGGCTTTTCAATCTAGGTAAGTGTCCACTGGGCTTCCTCCAACACCTTGTTGCTACCTTATTATTACCTTTCCTTTTCCTTAAGCATTTATATATATTATATATATATATATATATATATATATATATATATACACATATATATATATATCCTGTAAAGGTCAGGTTGGAGAATGCGGACACCAGCGGAGTACATATTGGTAGAGGAGTAAGACAGGGCTGTTGTCTATCGCCGATTCTATTCCATATATATGGAGAGAGACTAATGCAGGAAGCGTTAGAAGGCACGGGAGATTTCAAAATAGGAGGAAGGTTATAAGAACAGTGAAGTACGCGGATGATCAAGTACTTCTAGCAAGAAAGGAAAAGGAACTCCAGAAAATGATAAATAGACTAGTGATAACAGGTAGAAAATACGGTATGCAAATTAATACAGATAAATCCAAGGTTATGCGATGAATATCAAGTAAAGAAGAAGAAAATTTGAGCATAAGTATTGGAGGAAAGCCATTAGAACAAGTTTAAGATTATAAAGACCTTGGAAGCATCATAACGAGAGAAGCAAAATGTACAGATGAAATAAGGACTAGAATAACGAAAGCAAAAGCCGCTTTCAGAAGAAAGAAACTCCTGCTAACGGGAAATATAAAGCAGGAAATCCGAAAGAAGTTGATAAAATGCTATGTATGGAGTATAGCTTTGTACGGAGCAGAAACATGGCCGCTAAGGAAAAATGATATTAAATAGTTGGAAAGCTTCGAAATGTGGACATGAAGAAGAATGCTGAAGATAAAATGGACAGATAGGGTGAAAAATGAGGAAGTACTACGAAGAATAGGAGAGAAGCAAACGATTACACAGAATATTAAAAAGAGGAAGGAGAACTGGATTGGGCATTACCTGAGGGGAGAGTGCATGATTAAATAAGTGCTAGAAGGAAATACTGCATGGAAAAAGAGAAAGAGGTAGTAAAAGGTTTCAGCTGATATACGGCTTGAAAGGGAAAAAGAGCTATCAAGACATGAATAAAACTGCGGAAAATAGGGGTATATGGAGAACCAAGTTTAACCATGAAGAATCACGGACCTTTCTACGGACAGACTACCTATGATGATGATGATCCTTTCTCCTCCCCTCTCTCCATTTCTTCCTACCGCTTGCGAGTTTTTACTGCAAATGATGCATTAGCGTTAAAATTGGTCTTTTCCACTCAAATATATCTATTATCCTACTTTTTATTACGTTTACTGCACTACGTTAAATCGTGATCAGGAGTTAATTTTCACTTTATTTATCTTTTAAATATTTTATAACTTGTTTTTTCATCATTTTATGTATTTCTTTATTCGTGAACGTAATTTTATTTTAGTTTTACGCTTTTATGTTATCACTACTTATCATGTTCTGTTCCGCTGTAAATGAGAATTGGGTTTAGGTGTAAGACGGGACTTGCAAACATCAACCTCGCACAAATAAAGGCAACTGTTTATCTATCTTCCTTTCCCTGCATTTATCCCTTCCTTTCTCCCGACCTCTACGCTTCGCCACTGTAATCCGTTAGAAGAAAATTACTAGCCTCAAAGTTTACCTAAACAAATACCTACGTATTTATCCATCTCCTTACTAGCTTTCTCCATCCCCTTCCTCTTTTCCTCTTCCTCCCTATTTTTGCTCCACCCTCTTTCTAATTCCTTCCTCTCCTCCGTCCTTTTTACATTCTCCATACGTAGTAATGGGAAGGTATTGTGATCACGAAAAAAATCGACATGGAAATTTCAACGGAAATACACGTTTTGAGGTCCCTAGAACACGTTTAGAATATTTTCGGAATGATGTCTGTGTGCGTGTGTGTGTGTGTTATTTTGGGCGCTCTAACTCAAAAAGTACGTGCCATATCGTTGCCAAACTTTACATATAACACTTTAACATGAGCACAAAGAACTGATTAGTTTTTGGACAATAACGGGTAACCGGAATTGAGGTTTATTCGGAACCCGATTCGGTTTTTGCGATATTTCTCCGATAATACTTCATTATTGTATACATTGATCATCACAAAAAATGTAGAAAATATAACTTTCTACATCTTTTATTTCAAACAATTTTCCATAGCAGTTATTGTTTAGGTATTATTTATAAAAAATTATCGGTTTCCGTCAAATATCTCCTTAAAAACGTCGTAATTGGTCATCTTCCTGAGTACCAAAGTTGTAGAGAATAATATTTCTTCCAAGTTTTGTTTGAAACAAGTTTTCGTAGAATCATCCATTTCGGAGATATTTTGCTTTTTCTTATTTTTCAGTATACAGCGCCACCACCATGTAGCGGTGAATTCTGTAAACATATTCAAAATATACATAATTTAAATATCTACACATACCCCAAATATGGAGAAAGTCATGTGTAGGCCACATCAGATTTTTTAATCCAATCTTCTCTCCTCTTCCGATTTACACCTATCTTCTGCTCCTCGTATTGTTCCTCGCCACCTTAACTCTTTCCCCCTTCACTTTGTTATTTTCGTTCCCTTTTCCCCTTGTCCTTCCTTCCTATCTCATTTCCGAAGTTCTTCATTCCCGTTCTCTTCCTCTACTTTCCATCAGCCCAATTTTCCCTCTCATTTAAAGCATCCCGCCTCTCCGCTCTCTTCACCTTTTCTTTTTTACTTCCTCTATTTCTTTGCCTCTCTTCTCTCCGGTCAACTTTCCTCTCACGTCGCCCACCTTCTCTTCAAGTATTTTCCCTCTTCATTAATTTCGGTAAGTTTTGCGTTGGCAAATGTACTCCCGCCTCGCCGCGTAGGCCATAGGTCCTTTTTTGCTAATGCGTTTGCTTTTGATGTCAATGCTTTGAAGCGAAACATGTTGACCGAGAGACAGTTTAAAGCGAGGAGGGGTAGTAAAAAGAAAAAGAAGTCCGCTTCACCCGCTATCTCTTAAGGTTTCGACAATGAGGAGCATCTTCGTGCGGTTTACTTTTGTTCGATTTAGCGTACCCTCGTTCATGGAGACACGTTGAATACCCGCTTGTCTCTGACGTTTATTTTCATGTAATATTCAAACTTGTTATCGAATTAGTTGCTTAATTTTTTGGTATTACCTATTCTATAATGATACATTTCGGCATAATATTAACAGGATTCCTCTTTAACATAAAACTCTTAATGTGGGACAATAAAAAACAATATTTATACCAATATCATAAGGATTATCATGAAATGAATAAAATCTTTCAAGCAATTCTTTCTTAGAATATAAACATGAGAGTTTCATGATCCTTGATACAGATATGGCCGCGTGTAAAATTTTAATTATTTTTATAAAACAATTTGGCTGTTGGTTGAATTTAATAAACCATTAAAATCACGATTTCTGTTGGTTGTATTGAATAAACTATTAAAAAGTAGAAATTTGTGACACCGAAGTATTAGTATTGGTAGAATTACATTAGATTAAATATTAGATTAATCATTAAGTTAGTGATTTTCTTTGATATTCGTAAAACTCAGTATTTTTTATGGCAAATGTACTGAAGAATAAAACTACATCGCCAACGCAATCCTGAGATTAAATGTGTCCAAGAATAAATATATCAATAAAAGTGACGTTTCTCATCTGGGATGCCTCAATTACAAATGGCACCTGTGTGTATGTTTATATTATATAGTATTCTCAAGGTGAGATTCTACAAAATTCTTCTCGTTAGTGGAAGTACTCCGCGCGTATCAATATCCCTGGATTCAAGCAACTACCCATTTTCTCCCAGAATATCATTCAGTATTTACGAGAATTCCTTTTAAATTTTGATTCTGAAAGCTCCCTGCATTGGCTTTTTGTTTCTTTTATAGCTGGCTGATAAAGAGTTAGCAGAATAATTGCACTCGAATTGATGATTCCTGTTTATCTTTGATCCTGTTTTGTTAGTTAAACCCACTGAGGGGATATGTATGTGGTCATCTCATAGTTAGTCCTAAGATGATTGCTTCCTCTTGAATAAATTAAAGAAAAACGATTTTTCTATTTAATTAACTTACTCATGTTCGTTTAATGCAAGAATTTTGAGCCTAACCATAGATGAAATAATAATAATTTTATTTATTATAATAATAAAATAATTATAAATAATTATTTCTGCGCGCGTTCCCGACTACCTGTATTTAAATCCGATTTTAGAATTTTTTCCAGCGAAATATTGCAGTATTAAAGTATAAGTCAGAAATGTAACGCTTAATTCAGAGATCATTTAAATAAAATTTTTGATTCGGCTCCTCAGAATCCATCTATCCGACATTTGAATACGGGTGTGACCAGGTGAATGGAATAATTTATCTGTCCTCTCAATTATCAGTTTTCGTAAGTGTATGCCGAGAAATATAGCATACAAGCAGAATTTCCCGTTGAATTTCAACGGATTTAGTGAAGCTACTACAGTAAAACACACTAACTCTTTAAAATATATAGTAGATACTTTTCAAATTACAATTAGCTTTTCTTAACAATTAATCATATTTGCTTGTAACAGTCCGTTTCCGAGCCTATTGCATTCAAATATAACGATAATTTTATTCCCTATCATATTACTTTCGCCAAATCCAGTTTCATTTCTTGTGTAATTATGCCTCGCTGAAATATTTACTTTTATGTCTTGTAAGCAAGAAACCCGTGAAAAAGCAACTTACAGTTGTCCATGGTTGAACACTGACTCCGGTAAATGTACACCAGATACGTGAGCTTATTTACGTTAATAAACATTATATTGTAAGATAATAAACGCTTCCTGAATAATAATCAGAATCTATTTACGTTGCTATCCATAAGCATCGATCGTTTCGTTGCTTAAACAAAAGTTCGAATCGAATAACGCTAAACTTTCGTCTATTTATAAGCTTCACTGAAGCTAATTAAATCGGAGGTAACAATGACGGCCGCCTGAGCAACGCTCGGAAAGAGTACGAAAAATCCACAAAATTTCTAAACCAAAACTTCGGCCGTGTAACATGTAAATTTCGCAGGAATAAGATAGTATAGAGTTTTATTCGTCGAATAAAGCAAAAACGAAAAAAATCGGTCCATATTTACGTATTTTGATGCTTGAAGGAAGAATACCTTGCAAGTCAAGAAATGGATTCATACGTGTTATGTTATGGAAAAATGTTAATCCCCTATATTGGCAGCACTGATTAATCCAGGTTGACCAAACCTTGACAGTTCACTAAGTGAGGATGTAAGGAAAAATCGTACCAGATTTGGTTATTCTAGCTTTTATCGTTTAGGAGTTCCTTGAACAAACATACAAACCAACAAATACACAAACACACGCTTTCAAATTTATTATAGTAGATTTAAAGAGGTTCTCCTCAATGGTTTTCGTCTCTGAGATAGCACAAAAGATGACTTTGTTTCTGCTTCGTGGAAGTAAAAATTATAATAGACCCACTACACATTTTCTTCTTATTTTCAAAATTTGTTTGGATAGTCCTTGATACATTTTTCAACAGAGTTTCCGTTCTTTCCTCAGGATGAGAAAACCTCTTAGCAAACTTCTTCGATCGTCGAGAATTTCTTATTCTTCCGCTTTAAAAATCCACCAGGGTTTTGACGGAATCGTTCAATAGTAGACCGAATCGTTACCTTTCATTTCCTCTTTTGAAGGATTTATATTCCTCTCCCTAATGATCGACAACGCGCTAAATTGGACGTGAATCCGTCTAATTCAGCGCTACAGAATTCTCAATTATTCCTTTGCTTAAAAAAAGAAAGAGGAAAACTTTGATAGTCATTAATTTTGCGTTTACAAGATAAGTAGTCATAAAAGTGTATCCCGTTACACTGCAATGGATTCAAATTTAAAATAATTTTTCTTAACTTCATTTTATTCACCTCTTTTGTTCAATTAACTTATTTTATGCAAATACATGATATAGATTTGTATTAATTAATTTTTTTTAATTATTCATGATTTTTAAATTTATCATTGAATTTTAAATCCCTGAACTTTGTTAAAGCCTAAGTTAAAAATAGCTTTAAATATAGGAAGATATGAATTGAAAATCTTTTCTTTCCTCTTACCAACGCTTGGAGATGCATGTTTTGGCCTTGTAAAATTCTCAGCTCCATTTTCACATGTTCATGGGAATTGATGCTATGTCTTTAACCAAGAGTTAACCGTGACAGGTGAGGAGTTTTGCAGCTGAGATTATATTTTTTCCTATTTTGTTTATTGTTAAAATTTGGTTCCTGCAAATATATATTATTTTTGGTCTCCATTTTCAGGTTTCCATTACGTGGGATTAAACAACCCGAGTTTTTCCAAAAGAATGCGAACCAGTACCCAACACATTCGGCCGTATCCCTTTCATACAACACACATTAGTGACGTACACAAAATTTCCATTCGGTGAAACGTTTCGCAACATCTTCATCGACAAACCCCCCTTTTTTTCCCCTCCTCCTCCTCCAACAAATCCTACCGGGCCGAATTCGCGGTCGCAACGATATTCACTACTCCTAAAATAAAAAAGGAGATTAAAAAAAAACCCTCCGTGTCTCGAAGTTGAAGAATAAATGTTTTTCCTTCATTCGGATGCAGGCGGGATGCACACGACAATGCGATCTGGGAGGGATGGTTACTTTAAGGCCTTTTTTATGAGCACCAATAAAAAACAAGAAGACGGGAGAATAGCATTTGTTTTTTATATTGCTCACAACTCTCAAAACCCTCCTAAATCCTCGCAATGCTTCTCCTTCCAATTTCTCTCTCTCTTTTCTGATTTATCTCCTCTTCCTCCACCTCCAACTTCAACCTTACGCCCCTGCATACAACTCATCTTGCCTTCAGTTTTTTTCCACACCTAACCCTCCCGGTTTTTATATATGCATGTGTATGTATATGTTTTTGTGTGTGTACGTATATATGTATGTATCGCATCCCTTAAGCCAGGGGTGGTCAAACTCAAACTTTGTTGGCTTACTTTAATAATTACCAAATATTATTATCCATGTAGAAAAATCGGTTAAGATATTTAAAGTTAAATTGCAACCTCTTAGTAAATATTTCTCAATTCAAGTAAGTTCTGTTTAAATGCTGTTTTTGATTTTTTTCAAAGATATTTCTAAGATTGAATTCCATCACGATTATTAATTATTTACCCTAAAAATATAAATCTAATTTGATTTCCACGCACATGTTGACTAAGAATCTCTAGGTAACCTACGATTGATATATAATCCGCCTAGAATTTTCAATGCGGCCCACCATGCAGAAAAGGTTGCCCACAACTGCCTTAAGCGTTATATTCTTCCTTCAGAATTTCGTATTTTCTGCTCCGTAGCACCTTTGACCCCAACCCATGCCTTTATCCCCCCTTCTTCGTGTTCCGCATAATTTAACCCGCTATTTTTTAATCGCGCCTCTGCCACCTATCAATGTCAAGCTGGTGAAAAAAAATCCCATTATACCTTCCGCATCGTTATGTCGCTTCTTCTCCTGTCATCTCTTTCCCTCCCACGCTCTCCTTCTTATCTCTTTATTAAGCTTTCTTTCTCTCCGCATCTCAATTTTTTCTTTTTGCTGGAGGAAGAACGAAGATGTTTAAGTTTTGACGTTGATATAAGATATGTCATTTTCCAGTTACGTTTTTTTTTTTAATTTCTAGATTCCGAGGTCAACGGTTCGTTATATGGGTCAGAGAATTCGCGCGTTCTCGGTTCAGATATGAGACGTTTACGGCGGTTGTCAAGGAAAATACTCTTGTCGCTGTAAGAGGGTACAATGGAGTTAATTTAAAAATTTTTGAAAAGTTAAAAATAAAAATATGAAAAATATAGCACTCGTCTTAGTTATCTCCAAAAGTCATAGCAAGGTTACGAAACTCCAGATGCGCATCTCGGTCGCAATGCAGAATCTGTCATGTTTCACCAAAAGTCCCTTTACTTACAAATACTGTAGCTGACTAGCAAAAAATAAAGCTCGTTTCTCCATGTAAAACGGAATAAAGCCTTTTAACGTAAAAAAGTTAGAATTGAGAAAGCACACTAAATCACGATTGCAGCTCACAGAATTAAACGGATTTACAGGATCTCCATACTGACGCTAATGATGTACAATTTTTAATACTGTATTTACCACGAAAAACAAAAATATAGCAATAAATGCGTGTAAAAATGATGCAGCATACACTATTTCCTGAGATGATATGTTTTTGGCGCTTGTACTTATTAATATGGGGTAAGCGGAATTTAGGAACACTGTACTTTCGGCGAATCACCGATGAAGACGGCAGGATTGCGTTCCACAAATTTAGTACCATTTGGAATAATAAAATATTCGTATAAGCCGTAGGAAATGCTACGCGCGCATCCAATTCAGGACCGCGTATGGTTAAATTTTATAAGCGTTGGGCAAATAAGGGTCACGTTTACTTAACCTCTCATAATCCAATCCGCGTCTGGGAAGACCCGCGTTGTGCAAAGATTTTACTGTGACTCGATTATGGAAATCGAAATAAAAGAATAAGTATGTATGTATAATTCTGGACGTATTCGAGACAGAATTACGGTAGGTTTTGCGTTTCCATTGCTACGTTTGAAAACTCAAACTTGGCCGATGCAAAAATCAAGTCACGTAACGGAATTCCTTAAAAGAGTGGTGCGCAGCGTACGGCCCACAAAGGATTCTTGTGCGGCCCGCAAAGCTATGATGAAAATTCAATACAGAAATTTTACGCACAAATTCGTACATTTCTATGAAAAATTTGACAATAAATCTTTTAATAATGAACTGTTAGCCGTAAAAACCTTATTTGACTCGATTTTCCCTTGTATAGCAACTCAGAACATATATTAATAGACAATCTTAAATGGGCATCGTTAGAGGAACGTAGAGTGCAGGCTAGATTTAATCTGCTAGAAAAATATATAGGTATCTGAGGGATTAGCGGATGAGACAGTCGATCTTATCAGAAGTCCGACGTCAGAAAACAGGACAACGAAGATAAGATCCGCGAAATCGATTGTAAGACGGAGCGATACAAAGGATCGTTTTTCCCTAGGACGATAAGGGAACGTAATAGGAATAGGAAACTGAGGTAAACTAGGGAACCTTGTTGCACTGCACCCCCTGCCATCCACCAATGAGGTGACTAGCAGGGTATTATGTAGATGTAGATATCACTTCCGATTTAAACTCTAATCCGGCCCGCGGAAGAATTTGCGACTTCCAATGCGGCCCCCGCCGAAGGATTCGCAACCACCGATGTGGCCCGCCATTTCGGACACCACTGCCTTAAAACGCAGCCTTCGTTTTATCGTCTATGAATACACATCTCCAATGCGCGATGCAACCGTTCCGTTACGTGTCTAACAGTCTCCATTTTATGACTTAGCCACTCCCCACATCAAATACGCATCCACTATTTTTTATAACGTACGGAAATGTTTGACGGAACCGGGAAATGAGGAACAAAAAAGAAACGCGAACCGCATCCGTTCCGATTAGGCGCGTTTCGACCCGGAGCACTTAAAGGCCCATCAGAGCGAACGTTTTACAACGTTCGCAAGTATGTTTACACACACGCACGCACGTTCGCACGCACGCACGCTCGCTCACACGCACACACACACAGAAAAGGTAAAGCGGCGCAAAAACACTCGGGCGGTACGGATGCGAATGGGCCGTGACACGAGCCTAGATTGCGCATCCTGTACATGCAACGTCATTAGCGTCGCCGCCGTCCCGCAGTTTGGGGTGAAAAAAACGAAAATAAAAGAAAAAGTGGGGGTGCGAGACTTGACTACACTTCGTTTCTGCGTATTTTTTTTTTGGTTTTCACTGTTCATTTTAAAAAAAAATCCGTTCTCTCGAACCGCGCGGGAAAATACACTCGCGCGCGCGTTATTTATCCTCGGAGTGCAAAAAACGGAAATGGAACAGAAACCGGCCGCGGAGAAGTATTAAAAGAAAGGGAAGCTTTTCTGGGTTAGGAGAGAGACGGAAGGACGGGAAACGATGCTGGAATAACGAACGCTAGTATTGTAATTTAAATTAGGCGCGTTTTTCTATGTAGATTTGGCAGCGGGTTATTTAAAAGTTTATTTTTGTTACAAAGGCTAAGGAAAAAATATGCCATTATGAAATTTTATAAAAAATTCGATAAGCTAAATTGAATTGTATATTAAAATCGGATTAATGTTTTAAGTTTTATATCTGATATATCATGACTGCCTGGTAAAATGATTCGATCTAGATATTTCGCCTTTGATTTGTGCTTATTGTTAGTAAAAAGATTGAACTAAATTCCTACATATATGTAACAAAAATACAAAATACTTTTTTAAAAATTTTATTGAAAATGTGACATCCCATCGTAAACACACACGACGGGGATTGATTTCTCCTATCGTTCAGTCATATCCTCGGATAAATATTTTACGGGTTAAAAGGTTTTTTTGAATCCAGTAATTTTGCAGCCAAAATTGAATAACATAATATCATTTTGGTCTTTTTTATTTCAACCATCGTAATAAATAATCTGTCCGTATGCAGGTTGGTGTTCATCAGTGCCGTAACTAGGGTATGGCGAAGGTGGCATTTGCCATAGGTGCCGCTTGCAAAAGGCGCCAAATTGCCACAAATAGTGCAAAAAGTTAATTTTCCCATAAATAATTGTTATTGCAATTCTCAAACTTTGATTTATTTATAATAAAAGCGATATTGTTCTCTATTAAAATGCATAAAAAATTATATCCTACATAACGAAGGTGTTTCCGAAAATTTTGCCATAGGCGCCATATTGCCAAGGTACGCCTCTGGTGTTTATCACTGGTTCTCCACTTATTCCTGATTTCTGCAATCTTCTTTATTTTTACAGCTCTTTTCCCCGTTCAGATAGTCCATCGACTGAAACATTTCCTTTCCTTGCTAACAATTTTTTTAATATTTAATTTTTTTAACTTCTTCACTTTTCTTATTAGCACGTTTTATTGAAATAAAAATAACCTGTGGTAATGTGATTACTCTCTCAGTCCGTCCGTTTGTGGACTATCAACTTTTTGTTTTAAAAGATATATAGATAAAATTCTTTTTGAATTAAATAGCTCTTATGAATCAATGATTAGATTTTCTAAGTAGATGGTAGAATTTACACTAGGTGGCTTCAAAAAATCTGAAAATTAAAATCTATGAAATGGTATTGTAGCTCTAATACTGAAACTGAAGGAATGAAGTTTTTCACGCATGGGAAGGTGTAATGAGAATCGTACATTGTAACGGTAAGGGTTGTCTCCTCCTCAAAGTGGAAGGAAAACCAGAACCCTGAAATTTTTTAAGAAAACATGCTTACCTTTTATATCAGGAATGAGGAACCACCGCCCCGCGGGCCGCATGCAGCCCCCGAGGGATTTTTGTGCGGACCGCGAAGCAGTGATGAAAAAGACATCCGTAACATTTAACACATAAACTCACATTTTTTTAATCCAAATAATTATAATAAAGTATTTAATACTGACATTATAATTCTAAATACATAATTTAGAATTGATATGATGCCTTATAATGACTCAGTAACTTAAACTTAAACTCTAATCAGGCCCGCCAAAGCTCTGGCAACTTCCAGTGTGGCCCCTCGTAGGATTTGCCATCACTTATGTGGCCCTTCATGTGGAAATTTTACTCATTCTTGTTTTATCCTATAATATAAAAAGCTAGGTTTGTCACTCTTTGTCTCTGTACGTAACGCTTTTGACATGCTTATATCTCTGGAACTACTTGATGGATTTTCAAGTTCTATACCATTTTGGATTCGTCAAACTTTCAAATTTACATACGCAAAAAAATTTTGGTCAATGGGTCCATATCGAGCTGCTACAAGAGCTGAAGGGGGGACTTGTTTTGTATGGAAATTTATGTCTCCTGGGCAGAGGTTTGTACCGATTGAGCTGAAATTTCAGCATAAGCTTTTATCAAAAGATATAGCTGTACCTACAAATTTACGCTTGATCGGCGAAGAGGATCAGGTAGCTGCCATACAAAGAGTCCGTTCTGAACAGTGATTTTTGAAGCGTTTTCGCAATAACTCGATGGAAAGTGAATGGATCAAGCTCAAATTTGGTATTATTCAATGATGAGAGAACCTTTACCAGAAATGTCGTACTGAGAGAATTATGACAGGGATAAAGCCACTTCTGTGATATTATTTTTGTGATAAAAATAAAAAATTGCTACATGCTAGAAACTTTTTTTTGTCGAAATTTTCATCGTCAATATTATTGACGGGTATTACGCTAGTATTAATATAAATCATATACAGCAGACGTTCTCAAAATATGCACGTTGGTAAGGCGCTCGACATGCGCGTTAAAATGAATAATGAACCGAATATGTACAAACGTTTGAGTGAAACAGAGGTTACACCATAGAGGGATAGTGGGTACATACGGCGAGAGGAGGAAATATAAAGAATATAAAAGAAGGGAAATCATTATTTTACACTGTAATCAGAGTCGAGAGGATAGGGGAAATACTCAATTGTGTGGCACAGCGTCTTCATTCCTCTTAAGCGCCGAAAAAAAGGAAATCTCGAAGGATGTGCCCTTAGGCGGCTGAACAGGACCAACGCTTTCGAGAGAAGGAAGAAAACCCGATAAGGTACAATACCTTAACTCTCATCCTCTCTCTCTCTCCCTCCCTCTTTTTCTCTCAATAAAGTCGTTTGTCTGTCTGTGTCTTTTTCTCCCGCTTTCTCTGTCAAACCCTCTCAACGTTCCTCTTTGCTTCTTTGCCTCCGACTAAAAACCCAACTCCCATATATGCGTACAAACCGCGAACGAGCCTCTTTCACTCTTTATCCCCGTCTTCCCGTCACCTAACTCCCGTCTGCCCCTCATTTCCTCTTCTGTTTTCCTCTTTATCTACTCTCGTTCTTTCTGATTATACCTCTATTACACGCCCTCTCTTATTTCGTTTTGAAAATCTCTCGGTATTCTCATTCATCTCCTCTCGTTACTACCGTCAGTTTCTCATTCTCTTTCATTCTCTTTCGATCTGTCTCGTTCTCTCTCTCTCTCTCTCATTCTTTCTCGGTCCCTCATAGTTATAATCCCCTTTCATTCTCTCTCGTTTACTATCCTTCTCCCTCATTCTCTTATCGTTCCATCTCATTATCGCTCTCATCCTCCTTAATTCCCTTTCATTCGTTCTCTCTCATTCTCCCTCTTTCTCACTCATTCTGCCTCGTTTCTTCTAATTTCCACCCATTCTCTCTCTTTCTCTCTCTTCCGTTATCACTCGTTTTCTCTCGTTCACTCTCATCTTTCCTCATTTTTTATTATTCTATTCGTCTATTTGTTTTTCTACTCCTTTCATTCGTCTATTCCTTTAACTAACGCTCTCAGTCACGCTTTCCCTCTTCCATCTTCTTCAATATATCCCGCTGGAATAAATTGCTGTCGTCTGCTCTCTCTACGAATCTCGACCGTCAGTTCTCTTTATCCTTCTATTCTCGAATTATCACCTCCTCTCCGTTCTCTGCCACGCAACCTCCACTCTCTCTACCCTCTCTCTCTCCCTCTCTCTCTACCCCCTCTCTCTCCCTCTCTCTCTCTCTCTCCCTCTCTCTCTCTCCCTCTCTCTTTCTCCCCCTCTCTCCCTCCCTCTCTCTTTCTCTCTCTCTCTCCCCCTCTCTCTCTCTTTCTCTCTCTCTCTCCCCCCCTCTCTCTCCCTCTCTCTCTCTCCCTCTCACGCACTATGGATTTTCTTATCTCTCCGATGCCATCTGGTTATCTCTCATCGATGAGAATTTTCCCATCTCTCTCTCTCTGTCTTCACCGGTTCCCGTGTTTCTACCACTCGCTTCACATCCGTTGTTTTATCCTCTTCTCTCTCTTCATCTGCTTTGCAAGCGGTTCATTATATGTGACTTTATCGTTATCCATATTCCAAACATTTTCACTCTCTCCGTTCACATAATCCGGAAACAATTTCTAATCTCTCTCGTAAGCTAAGTAATATATATATATATATATATATAGTGTTGTGAAGAAATTTAGCTTTGAAACATCTGCCTATAATATGCACGTTTGAGGTTCCTCCGAATACTAAAACGAAGCTTTTAGAAATTTCGTTTTTCTTTTCAGATTGTTTTCCGCCTGACAGTTACTCTCGAGACTACCCAGTTTGACGGAATTTCGCGAAGTCTACTATTTACATATCACCCGAAATAAAAGTATTTTGTCGAAATGAACCAGATTGCGTAATTTGTTTTTTTTATTAAAAAAATGTCGGTTTGATTAAAATTAGTCTAATCGAGTCGCAGAGGCGATTTATGGTTCATTCAAAGCGTCCGCTACCCACAGAGTGCCAGGGGAAGGCAGGTTAACTGGGAACTGCGAAGTGGACTACGTAGGGTTCTTTGGGCCAGGGATGGAATCCCGACGGTGACCGGTTTTCATCACGGGGTAATCTTTGTGTCGAAAGGAACGCTAAGCGGCGTGAGACCTTAGCGCTTCTTGTAAAAAGCAGCCTAATGGCAGGGCCGGGTTTCCCTCCTCCCTCTTTGTGCGAGAGTGAATGTCTCTACTCGCGCATGGAGAAGTTGTCCCAGGAATAATCGCTTCCGAGGCACACTCGCTGGAAGGGGGTGTTTAACCCCTTCGTGGAATCTCTTCCGTGGCTCAAGTTTACGTGCCTTTACAGAACTCGACGTCGAGCTTTCCAGAGAAGATTTCAGAGGCTGAAATAAGAACCGTTGACAATTATAAGAAATAGAGAGGATTCTGGAAGGGAGCAAGTTGAACGAATCCCTGAAAAGGTTGAGTTTAAACCTCACGCACATAAGAGCATGTGGCCTCTGGAGATCCCGGGCCGAAAACGAAGTGATTGACGAATGTGCTGCGGAATTAAGTAAGACAGCCATGTTAATGGATAATCTAACGGGTATGTAGTGTCATAACTAGGGGGGATTCAGGCGATTGTTTCTTCGTCTATCGCCATTGGAATCCGTCGTATGTCATCCATCCCAGATGTTAAAAGTGGACAGACAGACAAACGACTTTATGGAGTGCGAAATTGAGACTATAATATCATATAAACATACAAACACATTGGCAGAAAACTAAAAATTGAAACTAAACGAAAGAAAAAAAACAGAAAAAACACAATTAAGAGATCCAATTACAGATTCGGAGACGTATAGTGAAAAAAAAAGACGAATTATTTGCGGTAAAAACCTAGGAAAGACCTGACATGGTCAACCTAGCAAAAAAAACCACGCAGGCAAACGGCCACGAAGGGAAGAGGGTGAAAAAAACCTGCGAAGACCTTACATATCGTACATAAAAGAACAATTATGGAATTACAATAGTACGTACAAGTTTTAAAATCACAAAGTATATTTTAAAGTATTGAAGAATGAACATAAAAATTAATAAAATTAAGTGGAATTAAATGCAAGCATAAACATTTAAAATAACTCGAAATATGTAACTAATAATAATAAATATACACATACATACAAAAGGAAAAAAGGTTTATTTACATTGTCTTTTCATCTTAGCGGCGAGTTTCTGCAGGAATAACAATCCGTTTTGATAAGTGCGAGTTGTTCTGTGCTTTCTTGTGTGTCAGTGTTCTCGGAAGGTTTGGGAGAAAAGCAGAGAATTAATAGGCAGTTCTTTTTGTGTTGTTATTCCTTTGAAAGAAAAGTAGGCTCGTTCAAATGAATTTAAAGATTGAAAGTTTAGGGTATCGTCAGGATCCTGAGAGCAATTCTACTATTCGAATGCCCTACAAATAATTTCGGCCTCTTTTAAACCAATCGAGAAATATCATAGGACGAAAAACGACAAGATATTTTCCACGGATCGAGGAAATTCGTCCGAGTCAGGGATTTCAGTTTGCTTAGAAGCTTATTAGCGCACACATCTCTCGCTTTGAACGATTTTATTTTACGCATGGTCGTTTTAGTGCGTTTTTCACTTTAGAGAACGACCTCGAATCGCACGTCCATCAATTTCGATTTAGTACGATTTCGAAACGATTTCCAAGCATTTTTAAAAGTTCGACTGAAAGGTTATAATTACAAAGAATATTGGTAGCAATTCTGAATAAAATATAACTACGTAGATTGTCGTACATTGAAATAAAATACCTGTGTGGAAATCAATCCCACCTTCATTCTTTCCCACTTTGACTCTTCATGGTCCTCTCTAAGACCGCGCGCACCGTGCAAAAGCGAGGGATGCGTGTACACAAAAATCCGAGGGGTAAATATTATTGGGCAGTCGTTCCACCTCCGTAAACTCAAGTTATAACCATTTTCACAAATCGGCCTTCTGGGGACACGCAGGTGTGTCCGAGACACATCGCAAGATTTTCAGGGATTTTTACTCATGAAATATGCATCGATCAATTCGGAACTACACGAAAGGATGCTCAGATCTTCAGAAAGGTAAGCTTAGCGCAAGCGGACGAGTAGTGGAGCACGAGGTGGGCGTCGCCAATGGCAAAGGATTTTTTTATCGATCACGTTGGGCCAATCACGAGCAACCGTTTGAGGAACATAGCCATACTGGCGCTTTCGAAATTCTCTTTCGTCTGACCTATGAGTAACACAAAAACCAAAATCACGTTCGAAGCATTGACGCGGAATGTCTCCGGAGAGACCCAATATCCGATAGCCCTGCCAATTTCCATTCCAAAGTTTTTGAGGATATTTTCGAATAGGATCAAGCACGTTAATTTAGCCCTTTATCACCCTCGCCCTTCCCATGGGATGAGGTTCAACCCTAAATTTTAAAGTATGCGCTCGCTATTCATCAATATCAACTCCATACGATGTGGGATGAAAAACTTTATTATCTGATGATAGCTACGGCAAAACATCATTTCTCAGACGGGAATTGGAATTCCTTCTCTAAATAGAAAAGGAAACAATGGCAAATGGAGAAAGATTGGCCGGGAAGAACGGCGTAAAAAGAACTTGAAAAAGAATTAGGTATGAGGCGTAAGGAAGGGTTGATAATTCAACACTTTTTGAACGCAGATCAAATTTTATATTTAACTAATATCCTATTGATTAGCTCATTCAGATGCATCTTGATTTCATTCATGATATAGTCCAACTAATAAAATAATAATAAAAATAATTTAAATTTATAATCATGTATTAATATTTGATATTCTTATTACCATTTTTATGGGTAGTAATAAGGTACAACGAAACAGGAAATGAGTGCGACTTTGTAAGGATGGTCCTCGTTAGCCTTTGACTATGCGGTGAGGCCTGTGAGACACTACCTGAGGCATGCGTCACCTTTTCTACATAGCGATCCACATTGGTGGTTGCGTATAATTCGATAGGCCGCATTGGAAGTTTCCAAAGCTCCTGTGGGCAGGATTAAACTTTAAATCCGAAGTTACTTTGAGATTATTAGATATCATATAAGTGAAAATGAAGTCTTCATTGATAAATAAAGCGAACGAATATTGTTTCTTTTCATTGAAATACCTCTTAATACTCGTGACATTATTAAACACGGAAGAATCAAATTGCATATATATATAGCTGGGGGATATAAATAAATAAAAAGAAACAACAGCTGTCTCTGGGAGATCGCATCTTGGTTACAGCGTGGTCTTTATTTAACTCCTATAGTTAAAGGTTAAATTACATGCGACAAGTTCGGCGGGAAATAGAGAATCCGCAAAACTTGAGTAAAAATGGCCTAGACCTTAGTGATATTTGTATTCTTCGATCTCATTGCGGTGCTGTTGAGCGACTCCAAATTGGGTTCCGTACGTCCAATTGAATAAATACGTAGAGACACCCGATAAACCCCCATGAAACAACGTTTAGGTTTCAAGAGTAAGATAGTACCTCGAAGGATTTTCAGTGAAAAGGAGGAGAGACGGAAATGATGAGAAAATTCAAGTTCATTCGAAGTGTCCGCTAGCCGCGGAAGGACGAGGGTAATAGGCAGGATATTTGGAAAGGTTCGACTACAAAGAAGGACGATCTTGGACTTATGATGGGGTTCTTCTTTCATAAAGGTTACCCGTGCGATGGTTGTATCCCCAAGAGCATCCAGTGCAATTGGTAGCAGAGGTTGGTTATAATTGTAGAGGTTAACATTATAAATATGTAACATGCAAGTTTTGTTTTTCAATATAAATATATAACATTCAGATGCGTTATATTTTATAGAGTTTTGAGTCCAACTACCGCCAAAGTCTCCTCACTCGAGCAGATTGTGCATTATCGATACGAAACTAACTGAAGGAAAATATTATTCGCACTTAAAGAGCAGACACATTATTGAAAGGAACGTAAAATAGGGACACTAGAAAATGTGTGTATCGTACGTTGACGAGATCGTTTTCCATCTTGTTCCTTTCCACGTTTCCTTCTTCCATTGTTATTTGCACTTGTTCCTCTTTATCTTTGCTATTTCCATCCTTTTTGCGACTTACAATCCCAATCCAGTATTATTCAACATCACCCGTTTAGGATCGTTTCTATTCGTTCCCTATTTTCTTACGCTACTGGACTCGAAGAGCAAGGGGGAGAGGGAGAACCCATCTCAACGTGTCTTCGCTGCATTATCCGGTTCCATTCTCCTCTCCTTTCCTTCCTCCGCTCCTCTCTCTCTCTCTCCTCTCCCTAATCCCATCTTCCTTGGTCCGTTTCCCCCAATTGCGGTTTTGGTCCTCCTTACCATCAGAGACGTGTGATGCCCCTTGGAACCCGTCCATATGTGCGATGTGTGCGACGCGCACGGACGGCCAAACTACTAGGGAGGCCGATTTATCGTCAGACACTTTCTCCATACGTAGTATGGGAAAGTATTGTGATGAACGAAAAAAATCGACTTCGAGATCTCAACGGAAATACGCGTTTTGCGGTCCCTAGACTATTTTCGGAATGATGTCTGTGTGTAAGTGATTGTGGGCGCTCTAACTCAAAAAATACTTCTGTTCCGCTGTAAATGAGAATTGGGTTTAGGTGTA
The DNA here is from genome assembly GCA_036926305.1 of Uropetala carovei. Lineage (NCBI taxonomy): Eukaryota > Metazoa > Arthropoda > Insecta > Odonata > Petaluridae > Uropetala > Uropetala carovei. Next base: position 147,381 of record JAXCHB010000448.1, read on the forward strand.
AGACGCGACTTGCAAGCATCAACCTCGCACAAATAAAGGCACCTGTTTATCTATCTTCCTTTCCCTGCATTTATCCCTTCCTTTCTCCCGACCTCTACCCTTCGCCACTGTAATCCGTTAGAAGAATATTACTAGCCTCAAAATTTACCTAAACAAATACCTGTATATTTTTTCCATCTCCTTACTAGTTTTCTCCATCCCCTTCCTCTTTTCCTCTTCCTCCCTCTTTTTGCTCCACCCTCTTTCTAATTCCTTCCTCTCCTCCGTCCTTTTTACTTTCTCCATAGGTAGTAATGGGAAAGTATTGTGATCACGAAAAATATCGACTTAGAGATTTTAACGGTAATACACGTTTTGAGGTCCCTAGAACACGTTTAGAATATTTTCGGAATGTCTGTGTGTGTGTGTGCGTGTGTATGTGATTGTGGGCGCTCTAACTCCAAATGTACTTCCCACATCGTTACCAAACTTCATATATAACACATTAGCATGAGCGTAAAGAACCGATTAGTTTTTGGACAATATCGGTTAATCGAAAGTTGAGATTTATTCGAAACCCGATTCGGTTTTTGCGATATTTCTCCGTTAAAACATCATTATTGTATACAATTCTACACAAATGTTATAGAAAATGTAATTTCCTACAACTTTCATTTGAAACAATTTTCCATAGCAGTTATTGTTTAGGAATTATTTATAAATAATCGGTTTTTTCGGTTTCCGTCAAGTATCTCCTTCAAAACGTCGTTATTCGTAATCTTCGTGAGGACCAAAGTTGTAGAGAATAATATTTATTCCAAGTTTTTATTTATTCCAAGTTTTGCTTGAAACAAATTTTCGTAGAACTATCTATTTCGGAGATATTTTCCTTTTTATTAATTTCCAGTATACAGTGCCAACACCATGTAGCGGTGAATTCTGTAAACATATTCAAAATATACCTAATTTACGGCAATAAGGAAGACTGTATTCTTTTACGATACGAAATAATAATTTTGTATTATAATGCTATTCATAATAATTTAAATATCTGTACCCCAAGTATGGAGAACGTCATGTGTTGGCCACATCAGATTTTTTAAAAACAGTAATGCGGATTGTATTATAATATGCCGTTTATTCTTTCATATTTATTGGATACGGAAATGTGTCAATCCATAAGGCGTTTTATAAAATTTTAGTAAAGAACGCCTAAAAAGGGAGGCAAATGAGAGACTTGTACACGGGCGCCCCCTGCCTGGAATCCATTTAGCAATCTCTCCACTCCCTCTCTCTTCTTCCTCTTGCCCTTCCATTACCACTCCCTGTCCTCTTCCCCTGATTTCTAACTCACGCACACACACATACACTCGTTATAAGACGCTTTCTCAACTCTTTCTCTTCCTCTCCTTCGTCGGTCAAATGGCGGTTTTGTAGGAGGAGGGAGAAGAGGGTTGAGAAGGATAGCACACTTAAAGCGAGGGAATACACACAAACACACAGACTCCTTTATAACTTTCCTACCATTTCCGCACACAACCCATTCCGTCCTCTCTCTCTCACTCTCTCTCTCTCACTATCTCTCTCACTATCTCTCTCACTCTCTCACTCTCTCTCTCTCTCTCTCACCCTCTCTCTCACTCTCTCTCTCACTCTCTCTCTCTCTCTCTTTCTTTGCCATACCCCTCTTTAGGTGGCAACCCCTTTTTGCTTGACCATAAACTCTCCCCGCGACTTCTCTCTCTCTCTCAACTCTTCCCGCGACTTTATGACCGACCAAAGAGTTCGGTCATGTTTTAACTCCTAAAAACCCTCAAATCCCTCTTAACTCGTTTGCTTTATCGGTCGAAAAGAGGGAAAAAAATGAGGTGAGGAGCAGTGGCGTAGCAAAGGTGAAGCCGACCCCTGGTTCGAGAATTCTTTACGCCCCCCCCCCCCCCTCCTCCAATATGTATTTTTTGGTTATTTTATTTTTTAAGGAGAAAATTTTAATGAAATAAGTTTCATGATCTCGGATTCTTTTCACTGTATTTAGCAGCTCTTGTGGTTTAAAATGACACAAAGGGTAAAATTTTGTATATGTCGACCACGGGCCTACGGGCCCCCTCGAGCTCCGGGCCCTGGATCGACCGATCCATCGGATCCATGGTCCCCCCGCCACTGGTGAGGAGGTGAGAGTGTGATTAGGGACTTAAGGAGATGGATGAAGTGGCGATGCGATTTTGTTCGGTAGGTTTTGCTTTTTATTTTGTTTTGCGGTCTCTTATCTTCTTCTTTGTTTAAAGAGTCGCGAAGGTAATTTTTGGGTAGTTTCTGCGGGTAAAATCTCTATAATGCCGTCTGGTTCGCACAAGATTACTAAGAATATTAAATCAATTCGATTGTGTTCGTTTAAAGCTGGGGTGGGGACCATACGGCCCGCGGGCCACATGCGGACCACGAGAGCATTTTTGTGCGGCCTGCGAAGATGTGATGAAAAAGTGACCCGTAAAATTGAACACAAATTCATATTTTTCAATTCAAGTAATAATAATAAATATCAATTAAAAAACAATTTAGAATTGATTTTTTTACTTAAATGATACGCCAAAATCTCTAGGTAACTTCCGATTTAAACTCTAATCCGGCCCTCCAAACTTCCAATGCGGCTCCCGAAGGATTCACTGCCGCCAGTGCGGCCCGATGTGTGGAAAAGGTTTCCAACTCTTCTTGGTTTGAAGGATAAAAGATGAAAATTTCGGTGATAAGTTTTTATTAATGTCTTTCATAAAGTTCGGGCAGGAAACGTAAGGGTGGTTCAAATCTCTTTACTAAGTTATTGGAATTTCCCCCGGACAAAGATTTATACGTTCCTCTGCTGGTGACAGAAGGTCTTTATTACGAGGGGGAGTAATTAATACCGTGACTTGAGATTGACAGTATGATATTCCGACAGTAAGGAAAAATGTACTCCATAAATGGAAAGCTTCTCAAGGCGCTCTTTAGTATATTATATTACTGGCAGAATTTCCTGTTGAATTTCAACGGATTTACTGAAGCTACTACAGCACAACATACAAACTCTTTAAAATACCTATATAGTAGATACTTTTTAAATTAAAATTAGCATTTCTTAACAACTAATCATATTTGCTTGTAACAATCCGTTTCCGAGCCTATTGCATTCAAATATAACGATAATTTTATTTTCCTATCATATTACTTTTGCCAAATCCAGCTTCATTTCTTGCGTAATAATGCCTCGCTGGAATATTTACTTTTATGGCTTGAAAAAGCAACTTACAGTTGTCCATGATTGAACACTGACTCCGGTAAATGTACACCAGATACGTGAGCTTATTTACGTTAATAAACATTATATTTTAAAATATAATGATTTAACTTACAAAAAATGTAAGATTCCAGTATTCAATAGACGAAAGAAGGTTCAATTACTTTCATCAATAAACGCTTCCTGATTAATAATTAGTATCTATTTACGTTGCTATCCGTAAGCATCGATTGTTTTGTTGCTTAAACAAAAGTGCGAATCGAATAACGCTAAACTTTTGTCTATTTATAATCTTCAATGAAGCTAATTAAATCGGAGGTAACAATGACGGCCGCCTTGGTACGAAAATCGACAAAATTTCGAAACAAAAAGCGTATTTCTGAAAACTTCGACCGTGTAACATGTAAACTTCGCAGTAATAAGATAGTATAGAGTTTTATTCGTCGAATTTAGCAAAAAAGAAAAAAATCGGTCCATATTTACGTATTTTAATGCTTGAAGGAAGAGTACCTTGCAAGTCAAGAAATGGATTCATACGTGTTATGTTATGGAAAAATGTTAATCCCCTATATTTGCAGCACTGATTAATCCCGGTTGACCAAACCTTGACCATTCACTAACTTAGGATGCAAGGAAGAATCGTACCAAATTTGGTTATTATAGCTTTTATCGTTTAGGAGGAGTTCCATGAACAAACACACAAACCAACAAACACACCCTTCAAAATATATTATAGTAGATTATGTATGGACAGACCTTTTGTTCACACGTTATTAGCTGCTAATAAAATGTTCTTTGATTAGCCGACTTAATTATCAGCGCTTGTCGGGTTTTATTCATAAAACAAAGATATGCGTAAAAGCTTATTTAAGCCCTTATGGAAGTTTTAATTAACTTACACGCCCCAAAATCATATTTGAACAATGAATTTCAATGGGAATCTCTCTCAGGAAATTTAATAAAAATCCGTTGATCAATTTAACAGGTGTGATGTCATTTAAGTACAAATTTAATAGTCTAAATATTGTTTCTGGCGACGAAATTTAAATATAGAATGTTTGGCGCCCATAATTTTATTGTAAGTAATACATTAAATTGTCAATGTTACGGTTAACGGTTGTTACGGATTGCTTTTTCATCATGGTTACGAGTGCAAGATAAAACGCTCCTGTGAACTCCTGCGGCCCGCAGGTCACATGTTTCAGACCCCAGCTTTACTAAGATTAAAGAAAATAGGGTTGTGAGCAAGGGAGAAAGCTTTTTTTGAGGAATTACTGAAAGAACACATCGCTTTGTATTATATCTTAGGCACTGATGATTCGTAGCTGAACAACCACTGCCGTTCGTATTTAATCGACGCTAGATTTAAAAAAAAACTTTTGTATTCTACTATCGGTGAATCACCACCGCTAAAGGCTGCTTTGTGGTCGAAAAACGCATATGATTTTCCACATTTCAGCCGCAAAAGGCTATCTCGATGATAATTTCTTGGATTTCATACCATAGTAGTTGGATTAATCTATATAACGTTTTGGTTAGATCGCTTATGATGGATACATTTACGGCGCCAAATGTGCTCCGATATATCTCTTTCCCGTGTCAGGCGGACATGCTTGTTTATCACACCGCTAGGAGATTAAATCTTTCCAAAAACTCCCTCTTGAATCAAATTGATAATTACAATATAGGGAAAACACATCTGAACACTGGCGATGAAATGTTTCAAAAAGCTTTCGTTATTTTTTATCCTCGGAGCCAATGAAAAAGCGAGGTTTTTCACGAAGATGCATCGCTATGACCCGGTTCCATCGCCGTCAGGACCGATTTATTGCCGGGCTGAAAAAAAAACCGTCATATCAACTTTTCATGCGCGGAAAAAATAGCGATCTGTCCGGGAAGGCTTTTAGTCGCCGATTCCATCGGAAAAATAAAAAAAAACGGTGGGAATTGTTAAAAAAAAAAAACAAAGAAAGAGCGATCCGTCGGGTGGCGGTCCTTCGGCGGGGAAGTATGTATTTGCGCTATGTTCGTAAACAGGTTCAGACGCATTACGGGAAATTTATTTAGGATCTCAGGGCCAGACGGGGGAAAGGAGATGGGGGGAAAAGAGCGGACAACGTCATATCCTGGGTATTCAGGGGAGATGGGGAATAAAAAAGATTTTATAATTGAAATCAACTAAAAAGACAACATAAACTCGAGAGGTAAGTTGAGAGAAGGGGAGTAGTAAAGGATCGAAGGGAGAGAGAGAGAACGCTCTTCGAGAATCCTAATGGAGTCTGCAATGGGGCCGCCATGACGGATAATTAAGCACCGACATCGAAAATATGAGAGAGAGAGAGAGAGGCTGACGTCTTGATGATGGAAGAGGGAAAAAGGGAGGAGGGAAATGTTCGGAGCAACCGATCAAAAAATTTTTTCGCCCTTTTCCCCTTTTGTAATAACTCTCGATAGGAAAGAAATCATTTTTTCCCTCTTTCTTTCACTCGATTCGGAATCGAGAGAATTTCGCTTTTGGTCTTGCAGCCCTTTCGGGGAAATATTTTTAATGCCATTTAAAAACCATTCTCTTCTTGCGCGAGTGATATTTAAATATTGCCCGATTTTATGTGTGTCTCGATGGTGAAATGTGAACTTTATGTAAGTCTTGGTTGAAGATCGAGATTTGGATGATTTAGACGTTATCCGGATAAATAACGACGTCAGTCACACTGATGGGTGTGGCTAATGTCAATTTATGTGCAAGGTTGAGTGATATAACTTAATTATTTTCGTCTAATTAAAATTTCGTGAAATAATTACATCATGTAGTTACGATTACTATTACTTATTTTTTTAGTAGAAATAATACATTTATTGTTCTTTAATGCGCAAATGAAAGTGTTGAATACTTTGATCTCTGACGTAAATGTGAGTAGAAAGTCGGTTTAACCAAATCACACGAAAGAAGGGATCGAAGGTCGAGAGACAGGGATAGCGTTGTGGTATGATGCGACGTAGCCGTTCAGTGATTGGATGGAGCCGTTTTTGGCAGCTCTTCCGTTATAAATATAAATGTTTCAATGAATTAAGCTATATACTTATTTATGCATTTCAAGTCAAATCGCTTAGAAAAATTTCCTTGAAAACTACTTAACGGATTTTCAATTGTTATACCTTTTTACTTTCTCCATACGCAGTAATGGGAAAGTATTGTGATCACGAGAGAAAACCGACTTCGAGATTTCAACGAAAATACACGTTTTGAGGTCTCTAGCACACGTTTAGACTATTTTCGGAATGATGGCTGTGTGTGTGTGTGTATATGAGATTGTGGGCGCTCTAACTCAAAAAGTACTTGCCATATCGCTACCAAACTTCATATATAACACATTAGCATGAGCGTAAAGAACCGATTAGTTTTTGGACAATATCGGTTAATCGAAAGTTGAGGTTTATTCGAAACCCGATTCGGTTTTTGCGATATTTCTCCGTTAAAACATCATTATTGTATACAATTCTACACAAATGTTATAGAAAATGTAATTTCCTACAACTTTCATTTGAAACAATTTTCCATAGCAGTTATTGTTTAGGAATTATTTATAAATAATCGGTTTTTTCGGTTTCCGTCAAGTATCTCCTTCAAAACGTCGTTATTGGCAATCTTCGTGAGGACCAAAATTGTAGAGAATAATATTTCTTCCAGGTTTTGTTTGAAACAAATTTTCGTAGAACCATCCATTTCGGAGATATTCAACTTTTTCGTAATTTCCAGTATACAGCGCCACCACCATGTAGCGGTCAATTCTGTAAATATATTCAAAATATGCCTAATTTACGGCAATAAGGATGACTGTATTCTTTTACGATACGAAATGATAATTTTGCCTCATAATGCTATTCATAATAATTGAAATATCTATATCCCAAATATGGAGAAAGTCATGTATTGGCCACAACAGATTTTTAGAAATGCGTTGGCATCTAGGTCTACCTAGAAAATTTCCATTGATCACCTTCATAATGTACCGCACGAAAATGTGTATAGTTTTCCGTACCGATTGCTTTAAAATTCCTGTTATTTCTGATCTTAATATTTAATCTAAATTTTGTTAAAAGAGCGTCATAAAATTCATTTAAAATAGTAAATAACAATGCTTCGTATAAAAACGGAAAATTTAAAAATACGTAAATTAGGAAATGAAAAACTCCAGAGTGAGAAGTTTTAATTATGGTTTAATTTGAAGCAAATTGAAAAATAGAAATTGCTATTAACGTCTTAAAATGTTTTTGTGCTTTGAAAATTATGAGTGAAAAAAATAATTTTTTATTTTTCAGTTATCTTTCAATTAAAATATAATTAAAATATTTTACCTCTTGAGGTTTATTAAATCCTAACCTACCATTTCCTGTCAGCTCTATTTTTACCTCCTCCTACCTTACTTCCTACCCTCCACCTTGACTTTCACTTACATAAACCGTGTTTTCCCTCTCTCTTTCTCCATCTATTTGTCAATTACATTCAGTCCCACATTTCCCTTCTCCAACTTAATCGTTAATTGAACTTACAGTCTTCTCTCTCTCTCTCCTTCCGATTTTCCCAGTCGCTTCCTCCTAATCTTCCTTCTTCCTTTCCTCCTGCGTTCGTCTCCTCTCCTTTTAACAGCGTTTATCTCCCTCCTCCTTTTCCAACCATTTCGTCTTTCGGTCCTACACTCTCATCTCCCTCTCTTCCATCTCCATCCACATCCTCTTCCTCCTCAACTCTCCTCAGTCACGTCCCGCAAATATTTGCCGCCGCGTCCACACATAGTGCGCCCCGTTTAACTCTCAGAGTCGCTCAGAGTTCGCGCGGAGCATCGTATATGGTAGAAGAGAGAAGAGGGAGAGCACGAGGGAGATTATATATATATATATATATATATATATAAACTTACAGAAGAGGAAAGGTAAATGAGGATATTTAGGGCAACTAGGTGTTGAAGGAAACCCAGTGAGCACTTACCGGAAGGAGAGCCGCTGGGGTGTTGGAGGGACACATTTGTAGAAGTTATTGGAGCTTTCGGGATGATTCCTTAGCACAAGAGAGACACAACTGCTTTTGGAGTGACACTGGGATGAAGGTGTGGGGGTGGAAGGGACGGGAGCGTGGAGAGGTCGGGGATTGGAGGATGTGGACTGGGGGAGGGGAAAAAGAGGGTGGAAAGAAGGAAATATTAACGGAGATTGAGGCCAGGAGGAGAGAAAGAGTTTAATATTTGGATGTGGGCCAGTTCTCATTGACGGAGTTGGGGGGCGGAAGCGTCGTACGGGAGGGCGCGAATGGCCCTCACCGTGAAACAAACATTGAAACTAAGATTGTGATTATTTGCATGAACGGCCACGGGTAGCTGTCGTTTAAGACTAACGCTGTTGCGATGGGCGTTCATGCGAATGTTGAGGGAATTGCTGGTGAGGCCGACGTAAAAGGCGGGGCATTGGGTGCAGGTTAGTAGGTAGAAGACGTTGCGGGTGATACAGTTGGTAGGGGAAGTTATGGGGTAGGTGATGTTAGTGGTGGGGTTTGAGAATGAGTTGGATGGTGGGTTTATAGGGCATGTTAGGCATCGGGGTCTGCGGCAGAAGTGGGACCCTGCAGGGTGCAGAGGAGTGGGTGATGGGGGTTCTTTTCTCCACAAGATGTTGGCTAGGTTGGGAGATCTGCGAAAAGGATTGGGGGTGTGGGGAAGGAGACCTGGTTGGGGGAGGAAGTGAGGATTGAATGGGCTGCCTTTAGGTTGCTCATTAGGTTATCGTGGATGCCGGGATAAAATGTGGTTATTAGGGTGATTTGGGGGGTAAGAGTCGGGGGTTGCGGGACGGTTGGAGTGTAGGTTAGGGCTGCTGGGTGCGACTGCCCGTCGGATTTGGTCCCGGATCAGGTCCGGCGGGTATCCGCGTTGGAGGAATTCATTTTTGAGGACGGAGCAGTACTCGGAGAGTGAGTCTCTGTCCGAGCAGATTCTCCGCTCTTGTCGGGCTAGGACGCAGGGGATTGAGGCTTTGGTGTGGAGGGGGTGGCAGTTGTGGAAGTGGAGATACTGAAGGTGGTTGGAGGGTTTTAAGTGAAATTTGGTGTGGATTTGGATTTCTCGGATGGAGAGGTTGACATCCAAGAAGGCGATGCTGGAGGGGGAGGAGTGGTGGATGAAGGAGAGCGTGAGATGGGAAGAGAGGCGCTGTAAAAAGGATTGGAATGAGTAGGGTCCATGTGTCCAAAGAAGAAAAATGTCGTTAATGTACCTCAGCCACAGGAGTGGTCTGAGGTGTATGTTGAGGAAACGTTCCTCCCATTCACCTAGGAAGACATTGGCATATGAAGGCGCCATGCGAGTGCCCATCGCAGTACCTTTTCTTTGTAGGAATGGCGCCCTCCGAAGGTAAAGTTGTTCTTGTGGAGCACTATTTCCGCCAGCTTCGTTTGGAAATGGGAGGAATGTCTTGCGTCAGGTGGTCTCGAGTCAAGGGATGTTTTCAGGGCGGACAGTCCATCGTGGTGGGGGATGTTTGTATAAAGGAAGCAGACCTCTATTGTTGTCATGATTGTGTTAAGTGGGAGGGGAGAGATTTTAGGAGTTGAAGAAAGTGGTTAGTATCTTGGACGAAAGATGGGATTTTACGAACGAGGGGTTGAAGGTGGGAATCCACAAAGGCAGAGACGCGTTCCGTTAATATTTCCTTCTTTCCACCCTCTCTTTCCCATTCCCCCCATCCCCCTCTGCATCCTCCACTCCCCGACCTCTCTACGCTTCCGTCCCTTCCACCCCCACACCTTCACCCCAGTGTCACTGCCAAATCAGTTGTGTGTCTCTTGTGCTGACGAAGGGATCATCCCGAAAGCTCCAATAACTTCTACAAATGTTTCTCTCCAGCACCCCTGCGGCTCTCATTCCGGTAAGTGCTCACTGGATTTCCTTCAACACCTAGTTGCCCTGTGTATATATATATATATATAAGGGTAGCAACAAGGTGTTGGAGGAAGCCCAGTGGACACTTACCTGTTTCTCCGTCGCTGAAGAAGGGCATCAGCCCGAAAGCTCCATTTTTGTGTAGTTTTGTTCTTTTGTGTTTTTCGTGTGTCCTCAGCACCCCCAGCGGCTCTTCATTCTAGGTAAGTGTCCACTGGGCTTCCTCCAACACCTTGTTGCTACCCTTATTATTACCTTTCCTTTCCTTAAGTATTTATATATATATATGCTTAAAGAAAAGGAAAGTTAAAAATAAATGTGGCAACAATGTGTTGGAGGAAGCCCAGTGGACACTTACCTAGATTGGTGAGCCGCTGGGGGTGCTAAAGACAAACAAAAAACACAAAAACAACATAAATATGGGAGCTTTCGGGCTGACGCCCTTCTTCAGCGACGGAGAGACATTTACTTTTTGAAGTGACACACTGGGGAGGATATGGGGGGTTATATATATATATATATATATATATAATATATATATATATATATATATATATATATCTATAGAGAGAGAGAGAGAGAGAGATTGGTGATAGGCAAAAAGAAGAGTGAGCAGCGAGGATCTGAATGGTCAGGTCCTTGCTCTCTGGAGTGGATTTTTTTTAGGATGACGAGGAGAGCGTGTATAAGATGGGATAAAAAGGAATGGGGCAGGAAATAGGAGGAGAGAGTGAGGGATATAGAAAATGGGGAAAGAGTGAGAGAGAGAGAGTTTGGGGTTGTGGATTGGAAGATAGTAATGTAGGGCTGGAGGAATAGGGATATACTGTAGGGGTGAAAGGATATATCCGCCCTTGGGATGCCTTTATCCGTAAGGGACATCGAACCAAGCTGATCGTCTAGGCGAGAGCAAGAAAGATAGATAAAGATATATAGAGGATAGCTTTAGTGGAAGAAAAAAATATGTAGAGGAGCAACAAGAATCGAAGTGCAGACCCGATTGGAAAGATGGCGAAAAAATATGATTTTTATTCCTGGTTACGAACCAAAGAAAAAAATAACCAGAGATAGAGAGGCCGTAAAAGGGAATCTTTTTTCGTTACGTTACGGGTCTTAGAGCCGTTTCGGCGATACGCCTGTTAAAAAAATTTGTCTCTTTTCGCGTTGCTTTAAATGTGAACGGTTTTTATGTTCGTCTGGGACCTTAAAAACCCCTTCCTGCGTTTCTCAAGGCGACCGAATCGAAAGGTGAACGGCACTGTTAAAAGACGCACGTCCTAGACGCCCTCCTACGGGCTCGGAGATAAGGAAGGACGTGACGGTGGATTGGGAGAGAGAGAGAGGGAGAGAGAGGGAGAGAGAGAAAAAGGGTTTTTTTTTGAAAGAAGAAGTCGTGGCAAAGGATTCGCACACCCGAGAAATAAATTATGGCGGCCCGTTAAATATTATCGCGGGTGGGTGATAGACTTTAGCGATCCGATTACCTCAATATTTCTCGGTTCCTTTCTTTTTATGAAGCGCTGTCGCGAAGTAGATTGAAAAGATTTGCGATTCTATTAATGCTCGATTTAAAATTTTCGTATGATGGTGGAAATTCATGAGATGTTTTTACGCCCGAGAAAGAAACGTAGAGATTAAGTCGACCTATCAAAACTGATGAAAATCTTTATTATTCTGTACTGTCGAGACAAAGTATGAAGAATGTCGAGTCAAATGTCTCAGTACGAACGCTGTCGCTAGAAATTCTAAATTAACTTGGACGGGATTTTTATGTTGATTTGTTGCCAAAAACTTCCGCGAAAAATAATCATTTATAAAGAACACTTTACATAAATGTGAAATTCTGAGCATGGTTGAAGAGGATGACAATTAAATTTTCTAATTATTACATGGTAAAAACTCCGGAAATGATCCTATGGTTGTTAGGGATCAGATACTGACAAAAGATAGTTCTCCAAATGGTTAGATGATGACTTTATATACTAAAGTCGATCATTGTTTTTAACATCAACAATACATTGAATTGATTTTTGTAAGTTATAAATCATGGTATCCTTTGGATTCTTTCATAAAATATTGAGAAAAGTGTATTTATCGTAGTTAAAATCCTTATTACCATGAGCATGAAGATTTTTATTTAACGACAAACATATCATAGCAATAAGAATAAAATATAGGTAAACTTGCCCAATAACGTTCATAATAATAAGAGGAAATTCACAGTCTTCATTTTTCTCGCGATATTTTGTCAAACTCACAAAGTTAAGATATCTATCACGATATTCTCTTTGGAATTTGAATGATCGTTTTCATTTATCAATTGCTACCATTGACAGCTTTCTCACATTTGAAAATTTCGATCTCAGGTATTCCGCTTAACGATATGATTTCGATTTCCTATTAATCGAACAATTGATAGGAAAATTCGACAGAATTAAATACGCCACCTTTTATCTCGATATCCATACGTACCAAATTACGCGGTGCCATTCCATAAGGCCCGCGCAGTGTTATGTACGCGAAAAGATGGAAGGAAGGCGGCGGAGGCGAGGAAAAATCGCGTGTTGCATCAATCTCATTGACATTCCAATCAAGGCACCACATTTTTTTTGTTAAACGGGTGGGAAAAAGATTTTTTTTTTTGTGATTGATGAGCTTCGGACGGGACTTCCTCTAATTTCTTCTCGAACCCTTAACCCTTCCTACGACCCGTTCCTGGGAACGGGAAAGTATATAGGGGTATAGAGAAAGAGAGGGAGAGAAAGAGAGGGAGAGAAAGAGAGGGGAGAGAGACAAGGAGAGAGGGGTAGAGAGAGAGAGAGGTGGTGAGAGAGTGATGGAGAAGAGAGAGTTGGGGAGAGAGAGAGGTTGAGAGAGAGAGAGAGTAAGGGAAGCGAGAGGTTGATACAAATGCAGAGAATGGTGGAAAGTGAGATAGGGAGAGAGGCAGAGAGAGAGGGGGAGAGGTGGTAGAGAGATGGAGAAGGAGGTGGAAAGAGAAAAGTGGAAAAAGAGGTTGATAAAGAGAGGTGAAGAGTGAGAGGTAGGGGAGAGAGAGTTGAGAGAGAGAGAGAGAGTTGAGAGAGAGAGAGAGAGAGTTGAGAGAGAGAGAGAGAGTTGAGAGAGAGAGAGAGAGAGAGAGAGTTGAGAGAGAGAGAGAGAGTGAGAGAGAGAGAGAGTTGAGAGAGAGAGAGTTGAGAGAGAGAGAGTGAGAGAGAGAGAGAGAGAGAGAGAGAGAGAGAGAGAGAGAGAGAGAGAGAGAGAGAGAGAGAGAGAGAGAGAGAGAGAGAGAGAGAGAGAGAGAGAGAGAGAGAGAGAGAGAGAGAGAGAGAGAGAGAGAGAGAGAGAGAGAGAGAGAGAGAGAGAGAGAGAGAGAGAGAGAGAGAGAGAGAGAGAGAGAGAGAGAGAGAGAGAGAGAGAGAGAGAGAGAGAGAGAGAGAGAGGAGAGAGAGAGAGAGAGAGAGAGAGAGAGAGAGAGAGAGAGAGAGAGAGAGAGAGAGAGAGAGAGAGAGAGAGAGAGAGAGAGAGAGAGAGAGAGAGAGAGGAGAGAGAGAGAGAGGAGAGATGAGAGAGAGAGAGAGAGAGAGAGAGAGAGAGAGAGAGAGAGAGAGAGAGAGAGAGAGAGAGAGAGAGAGAGAGAGAGAGAGAGAGAGGAGAGTTGAGAGAGATAGAGAGAGAAAGAGAGGGAGAGAGAGAGAGAGGTGTGGCGGCAGGGAGTGGGAGGGGTGGAGAGATAGTGGGGAGTTTGCGTGGGAAGAATCGTCCCCAGGGAGCGTGCGGGCGGGAGCGTCGTTCTCTCCGGTAATTATGATAAATGACGATCGCCGAGGACGGGACGGAAATTCGCATCGCACGTCGATCTGGGTTTCTATTCGACCTGGATAAGTCGACAAAGCAATGATGTGTAAGTGGGGGGAGAAGTTGGAGTGAGGAGTCATTAAGATTAGCGCCGGTATGTGTCTGTGTGTGTGTGTCTACTCTCTCAAAACCCTGGCATGCCGCAGGATGCGCGTCCACCACTCTTTTACACTAGCCCTCCTTCTCTTTGCACCCTTCCGAAAACACATTCCCGCACCCTGTCCAACCTCTCACCCTCCAAAAAAATCTCCTCTCCCTCCTTCCCGCCATTGTCGAAAAACCGCATGGATATATATTGATGGGTTGCTCCTAGTTTCTGGGGACGGTATGAAAATATGGCATCGGAAGGGCGGGCGTTCGTTTACGCTCGTCTTTTTTCTTCTTTCCGGAGTGTCCATTTTTGTTCGTTTGGACAGGTGGCGATCACGACCCGGAAATGCAGCTCCACGCAAAAACATAGTCGGTCAGTTCTTCCGAAAATATAATTCCCGAGGGATGAATTGAATTTTTACCAACTTTTATATTAACTTCGAACGTACTATATATAAATATAAATAAATAAATAAATTATATATATATATATATATATATATATATATATACTATGAGTACATTTTTCTCTGTCGCTGAGGAAGGGCCTCTTCCAGATACCTTAAAATTTGCGTTGTTTTTCGTGTCTTCAGCACTCCCAGCGGCTCTCCAATTTAGGTAATTATACACTGCGCTCCCTCCAACACCTTGTTGCCACCTTTATTATTAACTTTCCTTTTCTTTAAGTATTTATATATGTATACACACACGCACGCACACACACACAGACATGTGTGTGTGTGTGTTTTCAACCCCTTCGATAGCAGAAAAACTCTTGGAAGCTCTAGGATTTCTATGGATTCGTAGTCGAACGCCTTATCCATTGGGCTAACGATGTCGTAAGCGTTTTCACTGATTCTTTTTGAATAGTAACTTATAATCTGCTCCAATTTCTAATCATCGAATGATTAATGTAAAAGTTGGTTCTAAAAAGTACATTTTCATACTTTCAAGTTGTTTTTATCATAAACTAAGAAAAAGTGCTTGTGAAGTGGCTGGTTTGATTGCCCTCTATGTTGTGGACCCGAGTTCATAATCCGTCGAAGGTCGGTTTTTTCCCAACTTGTGCGCCTTGAGCGGAACACTCAAGTTAAAGCGCTTCGTCCTTCGAAATATGACGTTATATCGTAGCCACCTAGGCGCTTGTCGTTGAGAGGAAGCTAATGCCGTTGCCGGGAATCTTTCCTTCCTTCCTCCTGCGTGCGTGCATATAACGCGCTTCCAAGTGCAAAAAAAAAGAATAGGTTCGCAACCTATCTGCGCGAAACCACGGACCTACGAAGAGGACGGCCGTTTCTATACTGCCGTTGAGTACGAATGCATTTTTGTAGCGTAATTAGTTATTTTAAATTAATTTATAACCTATCAGAGTTTAAGACTGACCAAAGTCATTGGACCAATCTTTAAAATAACATTGAGTCATTTATTAAGTCGGTATTTTTTGCTACAAAGAATAAAAGGTACATATCGTATGTAAGTACGTTGGTTCGAGGCATTGCCTATGAAATTTTGTTTTATTACCCTGTCGCATAAAATTTATCGAGTCACTCGAAACAAAAAATAAGGAGGAATTCCAGCCTAAGCTTATTTGTCAAAATCACCGCCAATATCCCCAATTGATAGCGGACTTTGATAGGGATTGACGGATAATTTCAATGGAATACAAGCAAAATTATCAAAGCAAAATATTTATACGAACGTCATATTTTTCTATACTTTTTCTTTTCTTATCCGTTAAGTAGTGATTAAATGAAAATAAAGAGATTTTTACCTGTCACAGTCGTGAGCGTTATTTAAAAAGTTACTTACTTTACCCGAAATTCATTGATTAGCATAGAAAAACAATTTTCGAAAAAAAGACATACCTGCTGCTGCGGTGCCTCTGCAGATCTATTAAATCTCAAACAAAAAAAAACTCGAATATCTTTCCGCTCCGAAATTCTCTCTTTTGTGGGAAGAGGCTTTGACGAGCAAAGAGAAACGTGAAAAGGACGACGTCTTTCCGTATAAAGCAAATGGCGAATGCTTGAAGGGATATATATATATATATATATATATATGCACACACACATACAATAAGATATATAGATGTATAAAATAGCGAGAGGAAGAAAAATGCCGAAGAAAATGCGACTAGACATAATGGAGAATGGCGGTCTACCTCTTTTTATCTCCCTCATTCTTTTCCGGACTTATTCCCTCTAGTATACGGACTTATCTTAAACTGTGATAAAAGGGAAGGCTTGTCAGCGTAAAGGGATCTTTCTCTCTTTCTATCTCTCTCTCTTTCTCTCTACCCACGCTATGCTGCAGACTGGATTGGATTGGTGAAGGAGCTCAACTGTGGGACGTTCGTAAGACTGCGGGAGACATTTGGATTGATTCATTTACGCGTCACTCTTCCTCTCGCGCTCCCTTTCTTTCATCCTTCTTTTCTATTTCCTTTTCCTTTTTTTTTCTTTCGCCTTCTTCGGCCTTCCCGTCATCTCAAATTCTCCGCTTTGCTCTTCATCTGCCTCCTCTCTTGTTGTGTGTTTGTATATTGTATATGTACGTTGTGTTGTATATCGTGAATTCCTTCTCTGAGGCCATTTCTCTAGATATTTTCGGTTAATCCTGCGTTTTATAATTTTCCGCCCGTTTCCCCCTTGACCGTTTCGTCCTCTTTATTCAAACGACTATTTCGTCCTATTACTGATAAGTTTTGTGTTAGATCACTCCTAATTTTCATCCTCTCTCGTTCGTTTGCAATCGATCGAGAAATTTAATGGACATTTCAATCGAGTTTAGGTCGAAAATATTGATAACCGAAGGGAAAGGCACCTAGGAGCAGTCGAGGACCAAACGGCATAAAGATTCGATTCGATATAAGAGGGCGAATACAAGTCAGGTAATTTTTTCCCAGAATTCTTAAATGTCACACACCAGGAAATAACATCAGAGCGTAACATTAAATCAATCCACCAAAAAGCACGTCATGCCAATCAAAACCAGATATTTGTGATTGATTACTGATAAAAAAATAATTCGTGAAAAATACAATGTTCTTTAAATGTATTTAAACGACGCGTCGTTATAATTTCATACTGCCAAAACTTCGGTGATAAGACATGCTTCCGGGTAATTTGAAAATGTTCCTTGAGAACCTTAACAATTTTCTACTCTAGAAAATCAGGGCTGTTTAATATCTACTCGTTATGGAGCTTTCAAATGGTCTTAAGTCACCAGGTAAGGAAAATAAATGATTTTAATTTTCACGTAATTTTATTTTTACTATTTAATAAAACTTCCTTTCCCATTTATAGGATATTTCATAAAAATAATTTTGGGCCAAAACTAGACGGATCACAGAAGTTTGTCACGTTACACAATAATGTTCATTATATGCCGTCGGTCGTAAATATCGGGAAGTAACCTTCATTTAATATTTTTTTCGTAACAAGATTAACATATAACCATTTAATATATTGCATGAATTATAAATGCAGCTAAAACGTATTGGCAATCTCTTCTCTCCAATATTTCAATGGTATTATCGCGTTTTAGAATAAAAGAAACCATTTCTCTAACCTCACGAGTTTCCATTTTACTCTATTGGTCTGCGTCCTTAAGTATTTTATTCTCTTGACTACTCCTGCCTCTCTATTCCTCTGTCTTTAACACTTTTGCACTCGTTCTACATTTCTAAAATTCCTCCGTCACTGCCTAATTCCCCCTTCCTCCATCTTTTCCACTCTCTCTCGCGAATTCTCCTCTCTCCATCTGTCCCTTTCACTCGCCCTCCCTCTCTCGCCCTCCCTCCTCCACTCCACTCCCTCTCTATCTCTGTAGCCATAGAGATAAGAAAGCTCAGCATTCAAAAGGGAGCGAAAATAGCGTAGATCAGGAGAGAGAGAGAAAGAAAGGGAGGTGGAGAGGGGAGAGAGTGAGAAAGAGGTGGAGTAAAGGAGTGAGGGAGATAAAGTGAGAGAGATATACGCAGAGCGAGGTCGTTTCGTCAGAGTCACGACTCCGAAAAGCCGCGGCTTCCGCAGGATTCCCCCTCTTTCGCCCGCGACAAACTCGCATAGGCATTCACGTCAAAAACACGTACGAAGAGACAAACATCCAACCGCGCGAGCGTGGACGGAAAAGGTGCAACGGAGAGAGTGGGAGGAAGAGGGGGAAAAGAGGTGGAAGGGAGTGAGAGGAAGAGAGAGAAGGAGAAAAGGAGAAAGAGGGAGGGAAAGAAAGAGGAAGGGTGAAAGAGGGAGAAAGGGGGAGGGAAGAGAAATAGAGGAGAGAAAAAGAGGGGGAGAGAGAAAGACGGTGAGAGGAGGAGGGAGAAAGAGGGAAGGAGAAAGAGGGACACAGGGAGCCGAATCGTTGGCTCACTTGCGATTCGTGTTTGCTGTTCCAAATTCTTCGGGAAAAGGTTTTTGTTAAACGTACATTTTTTCGACGTAAGCCAGAGGGCACACAATTGTCGCTTTCAATACTACTATTTTAAAACGTTCCGTCTTCCTCCCTTTATTTTGACTTATATGGACCAGAATAGGAACGAGAGAGGTTCCGAAGAAGAGAGAAAAAAGGATAGGAAAGGGATAGCGGAGGTGTAGTTCAGGAAAGATATGTATATAAGTCAAGGGTGGAAAGAAACAAGAAAAGATTTTTGCGTAAGGAAGTGGGAGAAACCGATGAGGACCATAAGCCTCGAAAGAACGAATGGGAGAAGTAGATAGGTTTGGGATGGATTACTGTGGGAGGGAAAGAGGGAGGGAAGAGAATGGAACAGTTAGAAGCCGCTAGACGTTTTCCCCCGGGCCATTTCCTCTCCTTACTCGCGAATACACATGCCCGAACAAATTTAATTTAAAATTAATTTTAAGAAAATACGATACAGTAGTCAACGAAATTAATCTTTAATTTTATTTAATATGCATTAAAGTTTTTAAAAGCTGTAAAAAATTTAAATATGTAAAGGATTATTCGAAAGCATTGTTTGAGACGACATATCGTATTATACCTACTTTATATATATATATATATATATATATATATATATATATATATATATATACTTCAAATAGCCCAAGTTTATGCGCCAACGTCATCATACTCGAATGAGGAAGATTTCTACCAAGAATTTGGAGAACTGCACGACAAAGGAAGCTGCCGTCTAAAACTGGTCATGGGTGATTTCAATGCCAAGGTAGGAGAACAAAAGGAAGACGACAGCTCAGTTGGAAAATTTGGCTATGGAGACAGAAACGAACTAGGGGACCGACTTGTAGACTTTGCTGAATGTACTAGTCTATATATAATGAACACTTTCTTCAAAATGTGTCCCAATAGAAAATAGACATGGAAAGGACACAATGGTACCAAAAACGAAAGTGACTAAATATTAGTCAGTAAGGAGCAATTGGTTGAAGACTGTTCCTTCCTCAACCATTTTAAAACTGGAAGCGACTATCGCTTGGTAAGGTGCAGAATGAAGTTCAACTCAAAGTTGGAAAGACAGAAGCTTATAAAGAAGAAGCCTAAGTCTATTATCAACGCGCAAGTGCTAAAAGAACGAAAAGAAGAATTTCAGCTCCAACTGAAAAATCGATTCAGTGCGCTGGAACACCAAGAAGTTGAATCTCACAATCAGTCAGCAGAGATACTAAAGAAATCCGCTCAAGAAATAGGCGGAACAGTTCAAACAAAGCCAGAGAAAAAGTTAACCGAAAAAACAAGACGTCTGATGGAAAAAAGAAGGAAAAAGAAAAGTAATAATGATCCTAAAGAAATGATACATTTTGCAGAATTAACAAAACTATAAGGAAGTGCATCAAGGAAGATGTTAAGAAATATAATTAAGAGCTAATCGAGAAAATGTTAGAAAACAGTGGGAGCTACAAGAAAATGAAGCAACTTCTCTCGATAGGAAAGAGACAGCTGGTGGAAGACGGCTCCATAACCCATAATAGGAAGTTAATCCTAAAACGAGTACAAGAATTTTACACCAAGTTGTATGAGGATCCTCTAGCAAATGATGAAGGAAATATATCCACCGAAGAGGTTCCAGATATCCTTCCGGAAAAGGTGAGACACGCAATCAGAAGTATGAAGAATGGAAAAGCATCTGGAGTAGATGGTATCACAGCGGATGTATTCAAAGAAACGAGTAATCATATGGAAACTATAATCGCTAAGATTTTTACTTCGTGTCTGACAATGAGGAAGAAAAAGATACCAGAAACATGGAACCACGCATGTATTATCCTTCTGCACAACAAAGGTTCCAAAGAAGACTTGAATAACTATAGACCGATTAGCCTACACCCAACAGTCTACAAAATATTCACCAAAATACCCATTATGCGCCTTCAAAACCATCTTGATTCTGCCCAACCCAGAGAGGAAGCTGGATTTCGCAGTGGGTAGAACACGATGGACCATATCCAAGTCGTGAGAGAGGTAATCAGTCGGACTAACGAGTACGAATTACCTCTATGTATGTGTTTTATCGACTACGAGAAAGCATTCGACTCTGTCCGAACTTCGTCGGTGTTACTTGCACTAAAGAAAAAAGGAGTAGAAGAAACGTACATAACCTTGATCACGAATATCTTTCCAGCTGCATGAAGAAACCAGTGCCTTTAAGACAGAAAAGGGAGTGGGACAAGGAAATACTATGTCCCCAAAATTATTCACAGCAGCTCTAGTGGAAGTATTCAAAATGATAGACTGGGAAGAAAAAGACATAAAGGTAAATGGAGAATATCTGAGTCACCTGCGCTTTGCATATGATATCATACTGTTCGCAGGAAGCCCAGAAGAGCTCCTTAGAAGAACTGAAGAGCATGAGCAAACAATCCGAGAAGGTGGACTTAAGATGAATCTTAATAAAACAAAGGTTATGTACAACTCCTTCACAATTTCTGAGAAGATACATATCAACGGAGCAGAACTCGGAGAAGTAACCAGCTATGTTTACTTAGGTCAACTCATCACTACTCTTGGTTCGCTTCTTGAAGAAATCAACCGGAGAGTGAAGATGGCATGGAGTGCTTTTGGCAAGAATGCAAACATCTTTAAATCAAATATTCCAGTCTTCCTAAAAAGGAGACTGTATGACCAATGTGTTCTGCCTGTTCTGACGTATGGATGTGAAATATGGACCATGAACGCCAGAATGATACAGCGCCTGCAAACAACACAGAGGAGCATGGAGAGATGCATGTTAGGGATCAACCGAAGATTCCGCAAGATGAACGACTGGGTAAGAAAGAAGACGGGAGTCTGTGACGTGATAAGAAGAGTGAAGACACTAAAATAGCAGTGGGCGGGCCACACTGCTAGAAGAAATGACCAGCGTGGGACGTCCAGTGTCATCGAATGGATCCCAAGAAACATCAGGAGACCAAAAAACAGGATATATATATATATATATATAATATAATATAATTCCTAAGCAATGTATTATATTGCGAAGATGATGCACGTATTTTCTCTGACAGTTCCTAAAATACGTTCTCCTGCGCTCTGCCATAGTTTGGCTAAGGTTGATATAAATCTCGTTGGATATTACGTTTTTCCCGTGGATTTTTCTGAACGCCTCTAGACCTTTCATGTTCTTGTTATGTTGAGAATAAGCGAAACGTGTGGCGGCGAATTGGCGGCCGCGAATCCTCCTTGACGCGGAGGAAGGGGAAGGAAGGGAGGAGAGGGGAATGATGTACGAGGTGAGAAATGGGAAAGAGGGAAGGAATGGGAGGAGAAACTGAGGGAGGGGATGGGTGGAACTGAGTGGACTTTGAGGTAGGCGGATGATGAGAAAGGGGAATGCTAAGTTTCGTTTACGGTGGATGAGATAGCAAAGGAACGTTTATGATGCTCGAAGGAAAGGAGGAATATGGCGGCGGGCGCATTCGCGCAGGGCTCTTGGGTTAAGGGATTTTCGTAAGGAGGGTGGAATTAAGGCAGAAGAAGAGGAGATTTGCGGAGAGGAGTTAATTCGGAGGTGTGTAGGAGGATCAATCCTCGGAGGGGAAACAACTGAAGGAGGATCGGCGGAGAGAGTGAGATAAAGAGATAGATCGAGCTGGGATACGAGCGAGAAATCCTCGAAACATCGAATAATCACCATCGGAACCTTAAAGGAAAGTCTGCTGCGGAATAGTGCCGAGAAATATAACGTTGAGTAAAAGCATTCTTGGGTACGCCATTGCGCGGTAGAAAATCTCCAAACTTCTGGAATCGACTACAGTCGCGTTGGCAAACTGTTATATCACGTCTTCTTAAAATATATTTTTCCTTATATATTATGCCATTCATTAGTGTTAAGGTGCATTTATCGTATAATTAAAATTCTCTTAGCAGGAACTCAATGTAATTACCTAAAACCAGTTTTGTTATTCACTAGAGAATTCGTAGAGATCGTCTTAAGTGGCGAATTTAAATTCCTGGAAAACCCGCAATATTATGACATGAAGAAAATAGTTATATTCCAAAAACCTGTTAATCATAAAAAAAAGTTCAGGCAATATAAGGAGAACAATGAATTAGATTAACATGGACGAATATAAGCGATTAAAATCAGGCTTATTAAAGGGAGGGTGTCAAAATGCGCGAGCTTTAATACAATTAGTGAATTAAGCTGCTTTCTTTATCGGGCGGAACTAATTAAGTTAACGAGACAAATATGCCGGTAGTAGTATCCTCCAAAAATCGAAAAGCGCATGACCTGTTGGCTGTTGCGAAAGTGAGAAAAAAAGATCGTTCGTTTCGATCGTTTAGCCGCGTGATTAATTTACGCAAAATTTGACTTAAATTACTGAAAATTTTTCAGTGAGAATTACACAAAAATGCCACGATTTTCCCTGACGTTAATGCCCGTACACAAAATTGTCTCCCTTTTCACAGCCGACGCATATATTTTTTCCCGCCGCACCTTTTAAGCCCATGCGCAATAAGAGCGGCATATCGCGATACACGCAAAGGCGCACGAAAGCGTGGGATGATTATAAGGCAAGGTGGAGTTGTTTCCCCATCCCCCCCCCCTCCCTTAAAGCTCACCGTCTCGACACCTTAGTTTGCCTCTTCTCTGCGAGTTGGCGTAAAATTAAAAATAAAAGACCGAAAAACGTGTCGAAGACGGCAAGAATTTCCGTAACCTGGGGAAAAAAGTTGGCCGTGGAAGGCGGAAGGAAAATAAATCCCCTCTAAACCCACGCGCGCTTCAACATTTGCGGTAATTTCGGGCAACAGAAGCAGCGAGAAGAGAGAGTGAGAGAGGAAGAGGGAGGAGGTTCTGGGGGCTTTTGTATAGCGAAGGTTTTTGGAGGAGAGGATCTCAATTCAAGGAGACATTACGCTTTAACGGAACGCTTTCCGGTAGAAAGAGGCGCAGGAGTCAAGAGGTTAGAGGGGTAGGGGAAGGGTGGGTTGGGGAGGGGTGGGGTGGGGGGAAGACATTTGGAAGCCGGGGCGAAGAAAGTGAAAGCGTGAAAGGGGGAGGGAGATAAGATGGGATTATCAAGCAGAGTGGAATGATAACGAAATGGGAAAGGTTAAGATAGCTGGGGGTAAAGGAATGGGGGAGAGAATGGGAGAAAATGGGAGGGAATGGGGAAGAATGGGAGGGAATCGGTGGAAGATTTAAGGGGGGGGGGGGGAAGGTCGCACTCGACGCGCTCCACGGGACCCTCGAAATAAGGGGCCCCGAAAAAATGTCTTTCTATACATACTAATCTCAGGAATATTAAATATGTCGTTTTAAAAACGAAGCGGAAAATTTCAATTTTTTTACTCTGTGATATTTTATTTATTATTGCGATCATTAAGAGAGGTCAAATAAAATGGTAGCCGCTTGGTGAGGTTTCAGTATATATTTATATTGCAGGGCCCCCAATTTTTCAGCGCAAGGACCCCCAATAGCCAGAGACCCCAGAATGCCTAAATCGGCCACCGGAGAGAATGGGAGTGAATTGGACGGAATAGTAGGAAATTGGAGGGGAAGGAGAGAGAGAGAGAGTGTGTGTGTGTGTGGAAGAGGGTAGTAAAGGAAGTGAAATACACAGAGATCGAAGAAGAGGAAGAAAGCTGAAGAGGGGGAACAGAATGGGTGTTGGAGACGGGAAGCTATACAAGGAATGAGAAACGGGGAAAATGGGATAAAGAAGGATAGGAGTGAAAGAGAGAGAGAGAGTTAAAGGATACGCCTGTCAGCGGAGTGATCTTCGATCGATTAATTCCATAAAAAAGATAAATAACAAATAGCCTTATAATCATCGGGAAATGAGACGATACCTGAAAAATAAAGAATATGGATTAGAACGAAGATAAAATGCGTATGCTTTATACCTGTGTTGGGTAGATGTATTTAAGGACGCCAAATTGGCTTTCCGAGGTTGATTTCCTATAAAAAATATCGCTTTTCTGAGTTTGATTAGGAAATGCGATTAATCCGATGTCTTTCGAAGATGTGGGCATACGGATTATACGATAAAAAGAGAATTTTATTCTTGAGGTCCATATATAGGAATTTATACGAGGCGCATTTATCATCGTGTTTAATTGATTTTGCTTTAAAGAACAATCCTTCGTCGTTTTAATGAGAATTTTGAAACCCTGGTTCTAGAAATTTCATCGAGGCCTTATTCTCTCTTTACGTGGAATTTATTATCCAAATTTTATTTTTATAGGTCTTAAATTTTCCATCATTACCTCCACTTATTCAACCATCCGGAACATAAAAAAAGTAAAACTTAGTGAGAGATTAATTTTTTAAAGGTTATAAGATTAGAGGATTTATTTAAATGAAAGGTCGAACTCGATACTTCAGCTTCACGTACTTCGTATGCTGTACTTCCAGAACGAGATAACAGCAGCACCTTTTTTTTTAAATAAGGCAAGAATATTTAAAAAAAATGCAAATTCGTTAAAATTAGGGAGAACGTAGAGCTCAAATATCGCCGCTATCGTTCACACTATTATCTTATCGCGCCAGGCACCCGCTTACCCGTTTTATCCCGCTAAATATAGCCATATATAGGTCAAAGGTGAAATAAAACATGCCCATAATTCAGGCGAAAATATCGAAAATATTTTATTCTTAAAAAGGACTCGATTTGGGAAGTTGTACCGGTGGCTGAAACGCATTTCATTTGCATAGTGGGAATGGAAAAATTCTCTCCATCCATCTATTATCTAAGAAACTAGTTGTGAAAGAGAGGAGAACAAACATACTTATTGACGTGAAGGGTAATATTTATTTATTTATCTATGTTGTTTAACCCTTTGACTACCAACGGGACATATAAGTCCCAGAGGACTTTGAAAAATTACCATTGGGACCAAAACACTTAGTAATGGATTCGTTTTGTGTCCCACTGGTGCTGTACTTCATTCTGAGGGTCTACAGCTCCTCACCTTTTCCAGAGATGGCAGCACATATTTTATTTTTAATTTCAAAGCATTATGGTGACTCCAAACCTGTCACCTGTCGGGAGGTTTCTCGTTCTCTTTCTTAGACATGTTATTCATTTGAATCAACTTTCTTAGAACAACAATATCCAGTTTTTTCTAAAATTCGGTGAGTAATATCAATTTTTTGCTGAAATGGGACATATATAACCCACTGGTGTTTCATACTGGAACCTATTTATCCCAGTGGTAATGAATTGATTATTGAAACAATATTTTTGTCACTTATATTTCAGTTTCCAATATGAGTGAAAAAATAAATTACACAGACGAAGAACTTAGGCGAGTCATAGAAGATTCTGAGGATGATTTGGACCCTATTTCTTCTGATGATTCCTGTGAAGATGAGACCTACAGACCGCCAGCTTGTTCTGAAGATACAAGTGAAAAGGATGAGGCTGCTGACTCTTCTTCTGGTACCGATTTAGATAATGTTCAGTAGAACGATAGTGATATTTCTGAGCAAAATAGCAATAGAGTTTTGTGGTCGAAAATAAATCAAACATTCAAAGCAAGGTTCACTGTCACAGAAGAAAGACAAACAGAAATTTTGAATCATAAAATTTGTACATCTTCAAATGAGCTAGATATTTTTCTACAAATGTTTCCACGTAGTCTGATGATGTTCATTGCACAGTGTACTAATCGTAGGTTGGAAATTTTATGACTGGAAACCAAGAACAATGATATAGTGGATACAGATCCTGCAGAAATCATGTTGCTTCTTGGCACCATGCTTGTTATGAGTTACAATAAGTTTCCGAATTTTTCAGATTATTGGTCACATAATTCTTTTCTGGGGAATGAGGCGATCAAACAGGCCATATCTCATAACTGATGTCAATTATTACTGTCAAAATTATATTTCAAAGATCCTCAAAAAACTCAAAATGATTCGAAAAGTTATTATATTGACCAAGTGGTTTTGTACCTAAAACATTTCAGAAAGCCAGGGAAGACAGCCCCTTTCAAAGTATTGATGAGTCAATGATTAATTCAAAGGTAGATCAGTTTTGAAAAAATATTTACCAATGAAACCTGTAAAAAGAGGCATAAAAATTTGGGAAAGAAGTGACTCGGAAACAGGTTACATTTACGACCTAAATACGTATATATGCTGGCAAAGATAGTGAACAACAACCAAATGAATCAAGTACTCTGGGGGAGAGGGTTGTTCTCAAACTAGCCCAAACATTTAAGAACCCTAATGTAATCCTAGCATTTGATAGATTTTTTACTAGTGTTAAACTCATAAATTCAATAAGGTTTCTGGCAGTTGGTACCTGTATTAATAATAGGAAAAATATGCCTAAATTCACTGGAAAATTACAAAGAGGCCAATATGACTTCCAGGTAAATGGATTTGGAACAATTGCTGTAAGGTGGCAGGATAGCAAAGAAGTTCTTGCCTTGAGTAACTGCCATGATCAGAGTTGGAGCAATGTAAATAGGAAACAAAAAGATGGGAACAAAATCCAACTTCAAAGCCCAGAAGTTATTTCATTCTATAATGAAATAATGAGTGGCATAGATCTATCCGACCAGAAAGTAAGTGTTTATGATTTCAATAGAAAATCAGAAAAATGGTGGAAAAAAGTTTTCTACAAACTACTAATGATGGCAGTGGTGACACAAACACAAAAAAATCAAATTGCTTCAGTTTATTGTGCCACTTGCAGAAAGATTGATGGCTACATGGAAACAAAACTGTAGAGTGGAACAAAAGAGGAGTAGTGGTCATCCATCTATAGCAGCTAAAGTGATGCTCAATGTTGAAGATCACCTACCAGTTGAAGGTGAAACAAGAAGAAGATGCTTCAGATGCTCTAAAGGAAAAAAAGAGACAAGAACCAAAACAATCTGCATGATGTGCAAAATACCCCTTTGCAAAAATTGTTTTTCTTTGTTTCATACCTAAATTCTTTTTTTATTTTTTTAAAGAAAATGACTCTTGAGTTACACACCATTTGTAGGTATCTGTTTTCATAACATTATTATCTGTGTTTTTTATTGTATTTTTTCCTAAACGTTCAAAATGAAGTGTTTTT
Organism: Uropetala carovei; assembly: GCA_036926305.1. Taxonomy (NCBI): domain Eukaryota; kingdom Metazoa; phylum Arthropoda; class Insecta; order Odonata; family Petaluridae; genus Uropetala; species Uropetala carovei. The sequence goes on from JAXCHB010000448.1 coordinate 175,010, forward strand.
CATTGTTTCTTTCATATATTATTTTTTTGTATATTGATGAAAATCAGTGACTGTTACTTTACATATCATTATTTGTTGCTTTGCATATCTTCTGCTCATATCATCTTCTTGGTTCTCAAATTCTATTTTATACCTAAAAGTTCCAAATAAAGTGCTTTCCATTTGAACTCATTTCTTGCTAATAGTACCATTGGGATACATATTCCCATTATAAAATACCAGTGGGAGAAATAATCCCAGGGGGCCCCAGGTGCCCCCCATAGAAAAAAAATTGTCTTTGCTAATAGGCTTATACTTAAATAATTGAACACAAATGTACAAAGAAATGTTTTAAAAATAAAAAAAATAATTGATAGTCCAAGGGTTAAAGTTTGCTCAACTATAGAATTACAGAGCAAACTATTATAAATTCATAATACAAAATACAGAAAATATTAAAATAATAGGTGGTATAAAAGATTAAAGCTAAAATTGATTCAGCATATAAGATACACTACACATTAACTCCAAATAGAGTTATATTATTTCATTAAAACCCAAGATTGGATTAAGTATACAACCTTTTAATAATACAAGAACTCAATAAAAACATAATTAATTCAACACCAATATATAATATAATATAAGTCAGCAATCAAATAATAATATTGTTCATGGTGTTTAAGAATATATTTCTGCTTAAAAATATATCAATATCCTTGGAGTATTTGTTTCATAAATGGAACATTCAGTTGAGTGGAGAGTTACTGCAATATTTTGTTTTATAATTCTTTTTTACTAATGTTCTGTTATTTCTACAGTTAAACTGTGGGATGTAGAAGAATATTTTACTAATTAGTAGGCTATCCTCACCACTATTGATGGTGTCGTATAGGTACAACATACCTCTTATTTTTCCTCTTTTTTCTAGTTGATTTATTTTATGTTTTGTAAGTAATTCATTGTATGAAATGTAGTAATTTCTTAATGAGTAGTATCCATATTCACGATGGTGTACACTCCTTAGAAACCTCTTCTGTACCTTTTCAATTAGTTTAATATTTTTACTACTCCAAGGAGAACATATCATAGATGCATATTCTAACTTAGCTCTAACTAATAAGGTATACAAGAATATTAATGACTTTGTTGATGAGAAACAAATTGTGGACCTAAAAATAAATCCCAAGGTTTTCATTGCAGTGGATACCATATCTTCAATATGAGTCTGAAAGTCCATATTACTCTTGAACAGAACACCTAAGTTCCTAAATTGTTCCACCTTTTCTAGTAATGTTCCTCCCATACTATAGGCAAAATCAAACGTTCTTTTTTTGTAAAAGGACATTACATTGCACTTATTGACATTGAAGTGAAGCTTATTTCTTAATGACCAATCCATCAAACGGTTGAAGTAACATACAATCGTGCATACTATTTATGGAATGATAAAGTTTGACATCATCTGCAAACATAAGAATATTAGAATTAAGAACACAACCAGGTAAGTCATTTATAAAGACTAGGAACAGCAAAGGACCCAAATTCGAGCCTTGAGGTACACCTGAAGTAACTGTGTATTGTTTAGATAGGCACTTGTTGAATACTACATATTGTCTCCTCTCATACAGATATGATTGTAGCAATTTGAGTAATGATTATGAAATACCAGTACAATCCAACTTTCTTAATAAAATTCCAAGGTCGACTGTATCAAAGGCCTTTTGAAAATCTGTATATATGACATCGACTTGATTTTTTCCATTCATACAGCCATGAACATAATCTGTGAAATTCATCAGATTGGATAGAGTAGATCTACCATTTCTAAAGCCATATTGTTCATCAACTAATTTGTTTTTAAAATGTGAGTACAGTTGTTTATATAATAGTCTCATACAGTTTAGAAAAGACAGATAATATTGATACAGGTCTATAGTTTTAATATCACCTCTATTACCTTTTTTAAACACAGGACATACCCTTGCTATTTTCCATGCATTTGGAAAAACTGAACTACTTAAGGATAAATTAAAAATATAACAAAGTGGTCTAGCTAAGACATGTTGACAAGCTTTTACAATATATGCAGGAATTGTAACTGGACCTACAGATTTTTTGGGCTTTAATTTTTTGATAGCCTCCAATACTTCCTCTATATCAGGGGTGGGCAAACTTTTCTGTATGGTGCATCGGTGTTTGAAAATTCTTCAGTGGGCCGCATTGAAAGATGCCAATGCTTAGGTGGGCCAGATTAGAGTTTAAATCGGAAATTGCTTAGATTCTTAGGCATCATACATAAGTGAAAAACAAGCAAAAACTAGGATTTTAGGGTTAAATTTTCAAAATTAAAGGTTTTATTGTAATAATTTTACCAAAAGTAATATAAAATTGTGTTAAATTTTACAGATTGCTTTTTCACCAAAGCTTCGCGGGCCACATTAAATGCTCTCGAGGGCCACATATGGCCCGTGGGCCACGGTTTGCTCACCCCTGCTCTATATTAATGGATTTAATATCACAATGTTCACTAATCATGCCTCTATTTTCTTGTTGGTACAGGTATGTGCTGCTTAGAATATAAGTGGAGTTAAAATACTGTGCGAATGCTTCCACTACCTCAATATGGGAAGCTAATAGTTTATTATCAAGATACAATTTCTCTGACACTGACCTATCATTCCTTTTACTTTCAATAAATTCCCAAAAGATTTTACCGTTCCACGGTTTATATTATACTGCACATTGTCTATATAAGTTTTATAAGCAATCATTATATCATTTTTAACTTCATCTCTTAATTTAGTAAACATATTAAAGTGATACAGAGAGCCACTGCATTTGTGCTTATTAAAAATAATAAACTTGATTAAATTCAGTTTTAATCGTTGTGTTTAAGGAACCTTGACGACAATCTAAAGACAAACCTTGTAACGAAAAATAAAATATTTAAAATTTTGTCCTAAAATTTGATGACCTAAATATTTACGTCTATCCTTAAGCCGTCGAAATTATTTGGATGGAAACGGCACAGCAGAAGTGAACAGGAGAGTAAATGAAATGCATTTGGAAGAAACGACGCTGTACTGACAAGCGAGTTACTTCTCCGTATGAAGCGAAAAAACCACCGACGTGCTTTTTCTCTATTCCTACCCCACGGTGCAGAAACTTGGGCGCCGGGCGCAAAAAATCGCACAATAACTGTTTTAACGGTTCGAAGGAGTATCGAAACGTACGTGACGCGAATCACCTGAAGCCGATAGAGAACAAGACTGGTTCAAGGCAGAACCGAGAGAGAGAGAGAGAGAGATATGAATGAATCGCGCACGAAATGCATTATGGCGTCATATTAGTTTCGCTACAACTCATACAAGATTTTTTATCGAATGTCGTGCATTCATCCGATCACTTCCGCGATGATGACAGAGGCATAGAAATGGGGAGAAAACAATATGTAAGGCCATAGAAAATCCGTATTATTTTCGCCCGGGGTCGAAGGAGGGAATGGGGAAGGAGGCGATCATTCCCCACGCCGTGGAATTAAGTGCGGGGGCGTTTTTTTCATCCACTTAAATCATCGCCCACTATCTAACGATTCCCTTGCGAGAAATGATTGCAAAAGTTTCGGAAAAGAGGGTAGGTTGAGATAAGGAGAGAGGGAGAAAGTGAAAGGGGGGAGAGGTGGAGAAAGTACCAGGAGGGAGTGGGGGGAAGAAGGGAAGATAAAGAAAGAGAAAGATAGAGTGAGATTAAAGGAGAGAGGGAGAAAAAGATAGGAAGAGTGAGGAAGAAAGAGGGAGATAGGGATAATGAAGGAAAAAGAGATGTAGATGGAGAGAATAGGAGATAGAGAGAGGATATAGAGGGAGAAAGATATAGAGAGAGGAGATAGAGAGAGAAGGAGATTGAGTAGTTAGAGAAGTGGTAGAGAGAGAGAGAGAGGTGGAGAGAGAGAGAGAAGTAGAGGTAGAGACAGACTGACAAACGATTTTATTAAGGGCGAAATTGAGACTATATAGTCCCTTCTTACATTTAACCTTGCGTCAACAGTTACAAATGACGATAAAATAGTACTAATAATTTCACAGAAAAGAACCAGAAAAAATATAGAAAAACTTACAAGCAAAACATCAATTTACAAATTCTGGAAATTTTTATAAAAAGACAGAGTAATTGCGGTAAAAACCTAGGAAAGACCTGACTTGGCCATCCTAATAAAAAAGATCGCGCAGGAAAACACCCACGAAGGGAAGGGGGTGTGGAAAAAACCTGCGAAAACCCTAGATATATGAAAGAACAATACTGGAATTACAATAATACATACAAGTTTAACAAGATAAGATTTACAAAAAATATTTTAATTTTATGAGTAATGAACAAGATAATAGAGGGGGGAAGGTGGAGAGAGAGGGGGAGGTAGAGAGAGAAAGAGGGAGGTAGAGAGAGAGAGATAGAGAGAGAAGTAGATTGAGAGAGAAAGGGAATGAGAGGGATGGAGAGAGGAAGATATAAAAATAAAGAGAGAGAGAGAGAGAGTGGAAGGGAGGGAGGAAAGCAATAACTCGAGAGAGGGAGAGAGAATCACGAGCATATATGAAGAGGGGAGGGGGGGGGGCGAGGAAAACACGAATCTTTTCCGCGTTCTTGGAAGTTATCCAACTCACGATTCTGTTCGGGGAGGAGGGAATAAAGGATTGTGTTGGATGGTGGATAGGGTGCGAGGGCTAAGAAGGGGGAAGGGGAGAGAGAAGAACAAAATGAGGAGGGTTTACGCTATACCCACCTCCTCCCTAATGGGTTACCCACGCCTCCCCGCGAAAAAAAGAAGAAGTTTCGGGAGAATATAATGGACGGAAAGGTGGGATGGAAAGTGATAGGTCTAGGAGGAATTGAGAGAGAGGAGGGGGAAGAAGAGAGAGAGAGAGGGAGAGAGAGAGAGGGAGGGAGGGAGAAGGAAAAGAAAAGAGAGAAAGGGGAGAAGAAAGATGAAAGGCTTTTGGATTGGAGCGAGGGGGAAATAGTTTGGTGGAAGGAGGGTGCGAAAAAGGAAGGGAAAGGAAGAGGGGTATGGGACCATATATTCTCAGGGACAAAAAAAAGGGAAGAAGGAACTGGAGAAAACTGGACCGGAACGGGGAACGGAACGAAAAAGAACGGAACGGGAACGCACAGAGAGGAACGGAACGAGAGACCGGGGCCTGGAGGAACGGGAACGTGAGACGGGAAGCGGACGGGTCAAGTTGAGCGTGCACGTGATATGAATAGCTCGGAGGGATAGGATTCGAAAGCCTGATCTCTTATGAGACTTCCCTCAAAAACCCATACGCGGCGGACGCTGTAGTAATGGTGGGGGGCGAGAGAGAAAGAGGACAAGGCAAGAGAAGGGATTAGAGGACATTGGACGGAGTTAGAAAAGGAGGAAGATTTTCGAGCGAAAGGGGGGAGGGAAGTGAAGGGGGAGGAAGAGAGAGGAAGGAAGGACTTTTGGGAGGCCGGAAAAGGGATTGCTGTTTTATATAGCGGGCGATATTCTTTGGGTCCGTTGCGCCATATTGTACGTGTTTTCGAATCGCAGTAAAGGTGGCGTTATTTTCTTTATTTGCCCTCCAGGAACAAGCGTAGGCGTGCGCGTGTTTGTGTGCACTAGGAGAACGTAACTCGCCATATATAAAAAATAAATAAAACGAAAGATGGAAAGGTTTATTTTTTCAATTTTAAAGGTACTATTTATTATAAACAACACGGACTGCTGTGGGCGGTCTGAAAGGTCATATCTTCCGCGCGACATTTATGCTCTCAGTCGAAGTGAGGGAGGAATTAGGATTTTTGGGAATGTGCGTTCCAGTTCACGTGCCGGTGAAAGGCTGTGATAAATGGATTATTTCCCTTTGTTTTACGTACTATATTTGATTAAAAGTTTAACTCGTAAATCGCTTCTTGTACGAGATGATGTTTTTAAAGATTTTATAACAATTATATTTATAGTAATTTCGCCATAAAAGTCGCCTCCTCGTTGTACGTCGTTTCGCACATACGCATCTTCAATAAATTAAGCAACACGTTTCCTTGTAAGTTGCGTCACTTTGCATATGCGTCGTTTGTCAAGAGTCAAAGTCAAAACTGAAGATATTCCAATTGTAACATATAAATGTTACTATAGTTTTAAATCTCTCTCTTTGCGTTTTTAATTTGCGTTTATTATTAGTTATGCTATGTTCGATTTTATTAGTATCATATGCAGAGGAAATTTTAGAAGTAAGTTTTTTATCCTATGCAAATCATTTCGTGATAAGTATCAGTAACGATATTTTGGCTTCCGGGGATTGCCATGTAACGGAACTAACTATTTTCAACTGCGACGGCTACTGAAAAGAGGTCATGAAAATGACTAATACTCAGCATGCAAGTACACATGACGCAAAAGTCAATTTTTATAATAAATAATATCGGACTTATAAATAAATATTGTTTTTAAATTCTACTATACGGGTTCATGAACAATTTTCCTTTATATACCTATGGTAATTCGGTAAATTTTAAATGTGTAATATTGGAAATTGCAGTGACATTAGCAAGGTGTAATCGGGAAGTAACGTGTTATGATCGGTACATCCAAATAAAGCAATTTCGCGTTAAATTCCATTCATCCTTTTCCAAATCACGAGAAAATTTGTTTAATTTTCCGTTAATATGCGGTTGATTAATTTCCGCTGATAATATAAGCTTACCCAACGAGCAGTTTCTTTTGTGGGGCCTTTTTGGGCGTTAAAATACCGAATAACTTATTTTCTGTGTGGAATTAATGTTTGGTTGCGATATTTTGCAATAGGATTGATTATCTAACTCGCAGAAATGTCTTAAATCTCCTATAATATCTTTCAGAAGGAGAGGTAGCGCTCCTTTTAACAAGATTAAAGCTTTCAAGGAGACATACAGGCATTTCAATTTCAAGGTACACGAGAAACGAGGGAAAGCGGGACTCGAACCTTGGCCTTAAAGGATTCGTTGGGCAATTTTCTGTCTCAGCAATTTGACCGTAAAAGCTTTTCCTTTTTAGAAGATTCTTTTTTTTTGTTCAGTGAACTCGTGTAATAGTCACGCTGGCCTGGATCGAAGACGTCCTTCCATTCTCATCCTCTCTTTGCAACACAATTTCTCCAACGGATATAGGTGCGCGACACGATTTTCACTTATTCGCGGCGTCCCGTTAAAAAAAAAGAGACGATCGCTTCAAATCACGAGTCGCGAGCATTTTGCGGAGTGGCCCCACGTTCCTTTAATAACGTCGTCCTTTTAGACGGACCGCCCAATTACACCGCGTCCGTAAAAGTTAGGAGTTCAGAGAGATTTATTTTTTATTTGATTTTATTTTAAAAGGAGTTGGACGAGATCACGTTCCTTTCGATATCTGGATTCGAGTCACGGAAACGGCGGGATTACGACCTCTCCCCCCCCTCCTCTCTCTTTTTAATTCGTTGGAGAGAAGAATCGTCGATAATTCGCAATTCTAATGGAGTGCGCCAAGTCGCAGGGGTCGAAGGACCTGAATGGAAGACCACGTCTATTAGGTAATGTGGTAGAATATCCCTATTCTTCATTTACATATACTTGAATACCTTGCAGTCCGCCAGAAGCGTCTTGCAGGGGATGTCACAACACCAAATTAACTATATCAAATGCCTCTGTTGTCCTGTCTTATAGTGCCTGGGAAAAGATATTGTAGTATTTGTCGTTTATAGCGACTATTTTGACGTATTTTCTCATACACTCTGATCTAACATTACGCTCACTAACACCGACGGATACAACTATTCCGCGTACGTCTTCAACGAATTCGGAGCTTTTAAACTTTTCAAAAATTTCCTTTTGTATTCAATTCTTCTAGTCTTCAACGTCTGCCATTTCAGGCATCATACCGATAATCTTACTTTATAAATCTGGCCGATCTACGCTGGGCAATTTCGAACTCCCTAGTTAGACCCTCATCGAAAGGGCCCCAGACTGCGAAACAATATTCCACGACGGGTCAGATTAAGGAAAGTATGCGACTTCATGGTCCGATCTCACTTTGGTCCTAATTAGTTCGGAATATATAAATCTGGAGATAATCGGACGTTGCTTGAAGAAATTATGCCTCTCAATAACACGATACACGTACGTTAGATATTTATTTTTTAAACAAAGAAATACATATATGAAAGGCAGATTAATACGTAAAAGATGTGACATTTAATTTATTTTAAAAAAAGCAGGACGGTTGATATCTCTTTTAAAGTGGACATATTGCTAAAACTTCTTTCATCATGTCTACCCATTAAAAAATATTTTTCTTCATTTTTAAAGATATAATTATATGTATTAAATTCCGCCGAGAAATTCGAGAAAACTCGATTATGATGAAAGATGAAGCGCTCAAAGACGGCGAATGAAAACAAGAAGTTTTTTTTCTCCAACTTCCATTCGAATAAGTCTTCTTCGGTTAGGATTTTTATCGGAAAATGGAAAAATCAGAAACGAATCAAGAGTATATCGTTACGCGCACCAAACGTTCTAATTAATTTCGAACGATCAGAAAGGTTCAGTAGTGATTTTAATAAGAAAAATGCTTGTCTTGAAAAAGAAAAGTCAAGAAAAAGCTTTATAAACTGCTCGTTTTCACTATAATTAACGAATTATAATAGTTAGCCTATGAGATAAAAATGATATTTGGAAATTTCAGACAGATTTCTTATTTCATCATTACCATTTCCAATGACACAGACGATTAATATACTACCTTTACCTGATGCCGGCCATTTAACAATATGCACTTAGATGATCTCCATACTTCATGAATAGGAACTTCATAAATGTAATTACTTCGCACAAGTTTTTTCTCAATTTCCGAAAGCTACAAATAACATAATCAGGCGTGATGTTTGCCATTGAAAGTGCATGAAAAGCGCACTTTTTTATGCATTACCTCTTTAAACGAACTCTTGCCGTGAGGTTTTTTTTCGGATTTTTGTCCTTCCTCTGCCTCTTTCCTTTCCAGTCAGGAATTTCTCTCTTTCTTTCTCTCTCCTCACTGAAGAGAGAGAGAGAGAGAGGGAGGGAGGGAGGGAGGGAAGAGAGGTCTTTCCTCACACAGGCGACGTGCGTCTGGCCCATTTCCGTCTCGATCACTTTGCTGTCCTCCGATGAACTCAAAAAGACCTCGCGCCATCTTCTCCTCTCCCTCTCTCACCCTCTTTCCTCACCTCTTCTCCTTTTATGAGAGTGTTTTCTCAACATGCATCCTAGCATGCAACTTTTGGTGGTCACTTTGAGCCTCACGGGCGATTATCAGGTTCAACGGCCATGTTCCGTGTTCTTTTAGGCGTTAAGGTTAAGGAGATCGAAATTCTCCTTCTTTTTTATTCCCGCTCGGGTGAGCATTTTCGTTCGGACGACGAAATCTCCTATCCTTCATGACCAGGGAAACTTTCTATTCGAAATTTTGTTCTACGCCGCTTCCTTTAAATTATTTTCGCGAAATGATTTCGGGGAATAAATAACGGTGGGCTTAAAATTTTTGCTCTATCGAACCGTGTTCGATGCTTAGGTCAAAAGCATATCGTTAAATTTACGTCTAAAAATAACTTAAGTCGCCGATATCTGTTATTTCATTTTTCAAAAGTAAGTAAAGGGATTCGTGCAGAACACTGAGAGCTATATATATATACACATATATATATATATATATATATGTGTGTATATATATATGTATCTATGTATATATATATATATATATATATATATAGAGGCAAAAGGGAGGGGATTTTTACCTCTCACCAGGGACCTTAAGTCAAAGTTTTTTTTAGTTGCAGAATCTTGATAATTTGAAAACGATTTCACCAATAATTTTTTATTACACCATGCTCATTATCCACACACATTTTTAGGATTAAAAGTAAATAATGTTTAATATATCTATAGTTCACCCTGCAAGCCACCGCAATGGTGTGTGGCAGGGGGTGCAATAGCACCAAGGTAAAGCGCATAATAATGTATAGTATCACTCTACGTCGGCTGATTTCCTTTCGTAACTTCTGTTCTGCTCAGCTATCGTTCTAGGGAAAAACGAGCCTTTATACCTCTCAGTCCTACAGGCTATCTCTCTTATTTTACGAGGATGGTCCGTTCTACCAATATAAGTTGGCGCTCTTATTATTTCTTCGACATCGCTGGAGAATATATGCGTTCTAAATCTTTCGAGAAGTTTTAACCTAGAGCGTGATCGGCGCTCGGCTAGTGATTCCCAGAAGAAAGTGCCGATGTAGGACACCAAAAATAAACACATTATAAATCACATAGAGGCCATAAAACAGCTAAACAAATATGTACATCTCTAAAACTGTGTTAAACTAAATTTCCCCGATAAATGGTCACAACGCAGTATTTTCATGTTACGTTCCGCGCCACATAGAAGCATTTCAAATTCTGTTTACTTCCTCTCCATTGGGCTGACATAGACCTTTCCCCGCTCGCTCGTATCCGCGCGTATAAGCACTATAGAAGCAAATCTGAAACTGCTTCGCAAGTTAGTAGAAATTCGTTCAAATGATGAAAATCCTAAATATATTAATATATTTCTATCAATTTTATAATAGTAACTAAAGTTATTCTAAGTATCTAAAAATGTTTATATATATATATCTAATTTAAATGACCTTTCAGTTGCCGAAATCTTCCTCACGCATACAAGTGACTATAAGTACAAAAGTGTAAATATTTTACTGCATAAAATGTCACAGTTGTTCATATAGTTTTAATCATTAGCGTACCAGGATTAGCGCCTGACTTGTTTCATGTGAACAGGAAAAAGAAAAAAAGTTTATCAAAACGATCGATAATTTCCTCAAACACAATATATAATTGAGGATGTTATTGCACTGTAACTAACACGAGATGATTTCGTTTTATTTTCAATATCAGCCAACTTGTTGGTGCACTACACACTTAGACGAATTATATTCGTCTGTTCGGCAAACATCCTGTACAATATCGGACGAGAATCCTTAAATGGTCGATCCAGTTCAAACTCACACTATGAGATTATTCACTCAAAATATTATAAATAAAAATGATTATTTTCGCAGTATTCGTTGTGGAACCGGTTTCCTACACTGTACGTTAAATCGTTCGATAGAATACTTTTCCCAATGAATTACATTTGTAGCTCAATGTTGATAATTGATCGGTGCATTCTCGTAGGGTCGAGAGATACGGCTGTTCCACCGCTAATCAAATAGAACGGTGTAATAGGCACAAAACTCTCTATTCACTAATCAAACAATTGACTAGCAACTGCATTCCCAGCGGTAACTAGAACGAATGAAATGTAATCATCTTGTAAATAGGTTAGTTGCATTGATCATTTATGTGGTAGATTATCTGAGTTTCTATTGGCATTCGCAAGGACTAGGTCGACATTAATTATACAGATAACTATGGCGTGTAAGGCAATTAATGCAATTTTCGTCTGAAAATATGAGCTATGTTAATGGCTTACATCAGTGGTTCTCAACTGGGGGGTGGGGAGGGGGGGGGGGGCGCACGTGGATTCCAGAGGGGGCGTGAAGCTTTCTGAACCAAAATAATTTTTTCCTAAAAAGAGCAAGGATTCTTTATGCAGTTTTTACCAAACGAGAAAGCATAATATTATGTCACAACAGCGTGTCTGACCGCCTTACGATTTGGCCGACTTGAAGTTGCCACAAGTTCCTGTGTCTCATTGTAAAAATATTATTGTTTTACGTTAAGCTGGGAAGTGTTTGCAAGGTAAGTTGGTACAAAAATATGCCTAATTCAGAAAAATGACTCGTTTTCGATTATTTTAATTATGTTTATGGTTGAACTCGGTCAAGAAACTAATAAAAAAATTACAATTATTATTTTGATAAAACCATTAAAAAATTTAAAGAAAACTTTCTGGGGAAAGGGGGCGTGGGGATTTTAAAAGATCAGAAGGGGGGCACGAGACGAAAAAGGTTAAGAACCACCGGTTTACATGATAAATACAATAAAGTTTTTCTTCAAGAATACTACAAATAACGGTTCAGTAAAAAAATCAGCGACTAACATAGAAAAAATTATATATTGAATGAAATTATCAATCCAAATAATTTAATTTTCTTCATAGTTGATTGAAAATAGACGGATCTGCATAAAGATTACTTAGATATATAGATATCTTGATACATATAAGATCGCTTAGCAACAATAATTAAGAGTATTTTTTCCGACGAATTTAGTTACGATCAAATGGTTTTAGCAAACAAATGTCAGACATATTGATCTAGAGTGACATTTAAGCAACATATTAAGTGATATTGCCAAAAAATACAATTCTGCAACAAAAATAGACTAGCAGCAAGGACAACGTAGTCGAATCATTAAATTTGGAAATTCCATTTATCTCAGCAAGTGATAGATAGGAAATGTTTTACTATCTTCCGTATATGACGTCAAGTACACGGTTTATGAATATTTGAAACTTCTGTTTAAATTAAGCGAGGGTACGAATCCGCGAACCATTATACGAATGCATGTATCCGTCACGGTAAAAAAAAACATTAACATTTTAGTTATACATCCCGAAAAAATAACAAAAGAGGACGCAAACGCGGACACGAGTGGAACCGGAGTCGACAACAACGCGCGCCGAAAGAGATTTTTGCGACCGAAAGCGGATGGAGGGGAAGAGAGAGAGAGAGGGAGAAAAAATCTGATTCAATTATCATCTTTGTCGACAACGCGACAGTTTTTTAAAAACAAGTTTACGAGAGATTATTCAGTCTCGTTATTACAGTTGAAAAATAACTCGGATTTAATGATATGCATCCGCGATGAATTATTCATCCGATTCCTTAGTAAAAAGTTAAAATGAAAAAAAAACATAATAAATGATGATGAAAAGAAATTCCGGAGCATGGCTTAAGATGGTCGGGATACACTTCATCAAAATAAAAGGAAAGGAAATGAAGTTTTTAAGATTCATAAGGAAGCGGGTGAAAGAGGGAGAAGGGTGGTTGGTCGGAAAAAGAAATAAGAAGACATGAGTGGATGTTTCCTTCCCTTCTCCTCCTCGCTCTTTTTTTTTTAAAAACAGATTTCTGGCGTGGAAGCGATACTAAAGAGGTGAGGGGGAAAGGCGGTTTTTTTTCCTGAGGGATCGGACGAAAGAGGGAAAGGAGAGAAAAATTGGGAAAGGATTTGAAGGAGATGCGGAAGGGAAAATAAGAAGGGAGAGTGGCGGATGGAGTGAAGGATGCGTAGCGTAGGTTGAAAGAAAGGGAGGGATACGGAGAGGGAGAAAGGGACATAGAAAGGGAGGGAGAAAGGGACATAGAAAGGGAGGGAGAAATGGACGGACAGACAGACAAACGACTTTATTTAGGGCGAAATTTGTTTGTCTGTCTGTCTGTCCATTTCTCCCTCCCTTTCTATGTCCCAGTGAGAAAGAAAGGGATGGAGAAAGTCAAGGAGAAAAAAATGGGGGTGAAAGGAGGGAGAAAGGGGAAAGAGAGAGGAAATCGGACAAAACGAAGAAGGATAATTGCGAAGCGATCGAACTGAGAAGCTGTCTCGAACGAGCCCCTAATCGAGGCGGGCTTATTACGCCGTGCATTAGGAAAAAAGAGAAAATTAGGGAATACCTAGCACAAAGTTGCTGAATATAAAGTCGGGTTACGCCTTTTCCTTATCTCGAACGATGCATCTCCCCCCCCCCCCCCCCCACCTTCTACCCTCTCCATTTTCATTCTTCTGCTGCATATTGGTAATAGTTATAAAATTCTTAGTTAATCGATACCAATGTCGACAGTTTTCCTAGTTTTTCTTCCGTCCCACCGCCTTTTCCCTCCTCCTCCTTCTACCCCCTCCATTTTCTTTCTTCTGCTACTTATTTGTGATTGTTATAAAATTCTTAATTGACCGATACCAATGTCGACTGTGGTTCTCCAGTTTTTCTTCCGCTTCACCCCCCCCCCCCCTTCCTTCTTCCCCGTCATCTTCATTTTTCGCTGCATATTTTTATTAAAAGCCATTATTTTTTTGAGTTGTTGGGTGTTTTCAACATTATACAAAATTTTCATGCGAAAAATCGAGTTCTTAAAATTATAAGCTTATCCAAAAACAACAACAATTTTGCACTAGTGTATTTCTTATTCAATGATTGCAACATCCTTAAAGAAACGTATATCTTGAGTTGTCAAGCGTTCTCAACATTAAACTAAATTTTTATGCGAAAAATCGAATTTTTATTGTTAAAAGGATCAATAATAATTGCCTTCAACAAATTCATGTTAAAGGCGTTGACTGGTATTTACGCCTATCATAAACCATTTTAAAATAAATGTTACATTTACCGCTTATTTACAAAAAGAATGAAGTCAGTGGGAGTGAAATTACTGGGAGTGAAATTGAGCGGGAATGATATTACTGGGACCGAGATTACCGTACTGAAATTACCGGGAGCGAGATTACCGGGACCGAGATTACCGGCCAAAACAGAAGGGAATACCGATGCGAGTGTAAGACAAAGAGCACCAACGTCCCTTCCGAAGGAAGGAAATCATTGTATGGATGTGTGTGCAGTTTTTAAATAAATAGATGCCATTAAATGTGTCTCGAAGGTATTTAATGCGTATTTTTTCCTAATACATGCTCTGCGGCTCATCTTATGTTGGATTCTACACAAATTTGGAAAAAATGGCTCTTCTTGTCAAAAAGATTTCCGACCCCTGATCTAGCCACTCCTCTAACCCAACCATCAGAAAGGGAAGGTGTGGTAAACATGAATTCTTTCACGTGAATCTAGCTATCATATTGTTCGTCAACCACCGTAAACGAGAAAAAGGGTTTGTGGATTAGAATAACAATCAAAATAGTGCGCTCAGAGCAGATACTGTGTTTAGTTTTAACGTTATCCTTGCCGGACAGATTATCCGCTGCCTCTGGCGAGATAATCTCGCATGCACACGAACATAACGCACATAACGGCACACTTTTCGGTTCACTCGAATTTCGCGGAACATCGAGCCAAATTTCATTAGCAAAGGCAGGACATTGTTTGTCATCATGTAGCCATAAAAACGCGAGAGAAAATGGAAATTTCATTTGCTGACGAAGTATGAAAAACAGCGTTTTATTTATTGAGGTTTATTTAGAATTGTAAGATTAAATTATTAATAAAATTAGTAAAATAATTATATTACGTACATTATTTTATTCAATAATTAATTTAAACATTGAAACATTCTAACAAAACCATATCCTCAGTATCTTCATTTAAAATTTTAAAGGCACCTCCAGTCATCCACCGATTTTTCAAAGAATTCTTTATTCTAGTATCTCTTACCGTTTACTTGCTTTTTTGATTTAATCGATTGCACGGAAGGACAGACAGAGCGAAAATACATACGCTAAATATACCCTTTCCTCTCATATGTAAGTAGGGTTCCCAGACACTTTCATACTAAAGGTCATTAATTTTTACGAAAAAGTAGGATTTTCTTTTGCAAAAAGTAGGACATTTACACAAGGTAGTACATTTATAAAGTTACAAACTTCTTTTATTAATATTATCTTACAAAACAGTAATTACATATATTTTGTATTTGAACATATTTGCTTAAGCAATTTATCGTTTTTTAGAAATTTCTCAAACATTTAACTGCAATTCACTCTTATCCAAAGGATTCAAAATGTACTACAAAAGTAATCGAAGATACTACAAAAGGCGAAAAAGTAGTACTGTACTACCAAATGTAGAACACTTTTTAACGCGAGCAGAAATTTTACAAACATATTCTATATTTAAATAATGTTCTCTCCTTTGCTTTTAATTTTTGCTTATAGATCCTCAAGCATCGTAAACGTTATTTACTCAAACGTTTTAGTATTCCAACATTACATTACAATTTATGACGTCTTAAAGATGGCTCACAAACGCTCAATCCACATTATCAGTGCATTTTATCTCACCCATCTCATGAAGTGTTAAAAAAAACAATGAAAAATGATTTTTTACAGACAAGGACGTTTTACATAAAGATACAAACATTTGAAGCTAAATGTTTATCCTCTGTTTCTGTTTCAGTCGAAGATCGGCTTCTTCTACTTAATGGTCACACCATACCGAAACCTCAGCCGTCTGTTCATCTGCTATGTGCGCCGATCCTCGGTAACTTCCAGCATCAAGCGGCAGATATATGCGGTGATCGACTGTTCCCACGGCCGCTGGCGTTACAGCCACCATGTTTAATGAGAGGAAGACTGTTATTCGAAATGTCGGGGAGGAAATGAAAAAGTGGAGAAGAACTACGGATATTTTCAAATGCATTAAGGTGTTTATTCCGTGCTGATATAACGAATGACACCTTATTTTCTGCAGCGAATGTTCAATCAACATATACAAATGAAATTGTATTGGAAGGCGTTAGTCGGCAGATACAGAAATTTTGTATGAACCTGTAATAAGCATGCAATGAATATGTACTATAGCAACAATAAAAGATTTTATTAAATCCAAAGTCCTTTTTATTTTATTTTGAATGTCTTAGTCACATGTAGTTCAAAAATGCACCTACGCCTTTATATGATAAAAATGTTGCTTATCCGAATCGAGCTATAAAAAAACAGAAATAAAAGAACTGAATAAAATATAAGAACAAACGAAAATAAAATGATTAAAGCAATATGCAAATGCTAGTAAAAAAATGTATGATTTAGCCCTGGGATTGAACTCCTGTACTCTTATTACAAATCGTACACTTTACCACCCAGCTAGCTGGTTTACTTTATTTTACGCCTTCCACAAGTAAGTCATTTATAGCCTACTCGAAGCATGTGCCTTAGGTACGACCGCACATTCACTCCATCTAACGTAATTTTAGCGAGGTATATTTATTTTTCATTTATGACGAGTTGAGGCTTTTTCCGTAGGTACGGCAGCACCTGCCCCTGCCTTGCATCATTCATTTTATGTGGGACCCCACAGAAATTTAATTTGTAATTTATTTTAAATATCTCACAACAGACAGTATTAGTTTGTTTATATTTAGCGCAATTACAGTAAGAAAAACCCACCATTACACCCACGCCTTAAGCAGGATTCGAACCCGCCACCCTGTCATTACCAGCCGGACACTCTCCCCACTCATCTACCAAGGCAATGTGACGTAAGAAAGCCCCAGCTCTATTGAATTGTACTTGGTAATACGTGTTCATTAGACGTCGTCACTGAGAAAAAAGCTTCACGTTTTAAGCTACTAATTTGACCGACCGTGGCTGTAAAGGGTGAAAGCTAGTTAGAGGTCTTTAGAGGACTTTAGAGGACAGTTAGAGGTCAAAACCAGTTGGGTGTGAGGTTTTAGGCTTTTTGGAGGCCAAATACGGCAAAAATCGGGATTTTCCGATTTTGCTGAGAAATCCAAGAAAACGAAAGTGAAAGTGAGGTGTCCTTCGGCTCAAGGTTACTCCGGCTCGCTCTCTGTATCTGTTTCTCTCGCACCCTCCCCTCCGACCCCTTCTGTCCTTTACATTTACAGGAATCATGTTCTCGCTTTCGCAACCCCAAAAAATCTGGAAGCATAGATAGCCTCGTGGTACCGCGTTAGCACTTGGTGGAGAAGATTGGGGGTTCGAGGATCCGGTAGGTTAAATTTTTTTCCATAATTTTTTTTTAAACGAAAGACCATTTACTTTTAAGTTATTCCAGTTTATATTTCTTATGAGAAATGACAATATCCGCTGCTTTTCGTAGAGATTTAGATTTTAAATTTGCTATTCATAGTGCGGCACATTGTATTATCTTCAATTACTCACTTAAACAGTTGTAACAATAACTATGAATTGTGCCTCCATATCACCTTTTGGTTTTCAAAACATATACGTCAAACGTGTTTAGGAATGTCTTTATTGCATCAATAAATAGCACAATACAGTCATAATGATACTTATTACTCAACAACACACAAAATCTTCGGAAGACACATTAAAGACATTTAAAATACAAAATATTGACAAATAACGATAACAGTTAATTAGGTTTACATATGTTTTACAGCATGAGCATACATAAAGTCACATAGGTTATATGGCGACTTAAATTAAGGGAGTGTTTAATAATATTGTTTCTAAGTTTGCTTCGCTAGCAAGAGACGCGTGACCTCGGCGTAACGCAGAGAGACGCTATGAGCTACGAATGAGGGGAAGCGGAGGGGAAGTAGATAGGCAAGACATGCGCAGTATTAACATAGAAATATATTCAAGTTCGTATTCGAACAAGTTAATTGGCATAGGTACCAAAAACAATATAACCAACGAAGTTTAGTAAATAATCTTACGTTTTCGCTTTACATAAAAGTTTGAATTATAGGACATCGGATTTATTCTATCTCTATATATCTGAAATTCTGTTTATGTTTGCCTAATATACAAATCCATACCTTTGAAGATATCGTCACGAAATTTCGTATAGTTGTATAATGTTACCCTGCGAGTCACATAGGCTATATGGCGGTAAAAATTGAGGGAGTGCTTAATAACTTTGTTTTCAAGTTTGCTTGGCTGCCAAAAGACGCGTGACCTCGGCCGTACGAAGAGAGACGCAATGAGCCGTAAGTGAGGGGAAGCGGAGGGGAAGTAGATAGGAAAGACATAGAAACATATACAAGTTCGTATTCGAACAAGTTAATTGGCATAGGTACCAAAAACAACATAGCCAAATAAGGTAGTACCAAAACTTTCAATTTTGCTTTACCTAATGGCTTGTTTTGTCGGATATGCGATTCATTCTATCTGTATTTATAAATCTGAAATTCTGTTCATGTTTGCTTAATATACAAATGCACACCTTGAAGATATCGCCACGAAACTTCGTATAGGTCTATAATGTTACCCTGCGAGTCACATAGGCTATATAGCGGTAAAAATTGAGGGAGTGCTTAATAACTTTGTTTCTAAGTTTGCTTGGCTAGCAAGAGACGCGTGACCTCGGCGTAACGCAGAGAGACGCTATGAGCTACGGGTGAGGGGAAGTGGAGGGGAAGTAGA
This sequence comes from Uropetala carovei, assembly GCA_036926305.1. Taxonomy (NCBI): domain Eukaryota; kingdom Metazoa; phylum Arthropoda; class Insecta; order Odonata; family Petaluridae; genus Uropetala; species Uropetala carovei. Next base: position 194,069 of record JAXCHB010000448.1, read on the forward strand.
TAGGCAAGACATGCGCAGTAGTAACATAGAAACATATGCAAGTTCGTATTCGAACAAGTTAATTGGCATAGGTACCAAAAACAATCTAACCGAAGAATTTTAGTAAATAATGTTACATTTCGCTTTATTTAAAAGTTTGAATTATAGGACATCGGATTTAATCTATCTGTCTATAAATCTGAAATTCTGTTTATGTTTGCTTAATATACAAGTGCACACCTTTGAAGATATCGTCACGAAACTTCGCATAGGTGTATAATGTTACCCTGCGAGTCACATAGGCTATATGGTGGTAAAAATTGAGGGAGTGCTTAATAACTTTGTTTCTAAGTTTGCTTGGCTAGCAAGAGACGCGTGACCTCGGCGTAACGCAGAGAGACGCTATGAGCTACGGGTGAGGGGAAGCGGAGGGGAAGTAGATAGGCAAGACATGCGCAGTATTAACATAGAAATATATTCAAGTTCGTATTCGAACAAGTTAATTGGCATAGGTACCAAAAACAATATAACCAACGAAGTTTAGTAAATAATCTTACGTTTTCGCTTTACATAAAAGTTTGAATTATAGGACATCGGATTTATTCTATCTCTATATATCTGAAATTCTGTTTATGTTTGCCTAATATACAAATCCATACCTTTGAAGATATCGTCACGAAATTTCGTATAGTTGTATAATGTTACCCTGCGAGTCACATAGGCTATATGGCGGTAAAAATTGAGGGAGTGCTTAATAACTTTGTTTTCAAGTTTGCTTGGCTGCCAAAAGACGCGTGACCTCGGCCGTACGAAGAGAGACGCAATGAGCCGTAAGTGAGGGGAAGCGGAGGGGAAGTAGATAGGAAAGACATAGAAACATATACAAGTTCGTATTCGAACAAGTTAATTGGCATAGGTACCAAAAACAACATAGCCAAATAAGGTAGTACCAAAACTTTCAATTTTGCTTTACCTAATGGCTTGTTTTGTCGGATATGCGATTCATTCTATCTGTATTTATAAATCTGAAATTCTGTTCATGTTTGCTTAATATACAAATGCACACCTTGAAGATATCGCCACGAAACTTCGTATAGGTCTATAATGTTACCCTGCGAGTCACATAGGCTATATAGCGGTAAAAATTGAGGGAGTGCTTAATAACTTTGTTTCTAAGTTTGCTTGGCTAGCAAGAGACGCGTGACCTCGGCGTAACGCAGAGAGACGCTATGAGCTACGGGTGAGGGGAAGTGGAGGGGAAGTAGATAGGCAAGACATGCGCAGTAGTAACATAGAAACATATGCAAGTTCGTATTCGAACAAGTCAATTGGCATAGGTACCAAAAACAATCTAACCGAAGAATTTTAGTAAATAATGTTACATTTCGCTTTATTTAAAAGTTTGAATTATAGGACATCGGATTTAATCTATCTGTCTATAAATCTGAAATTCTGTTTATGTTTGCTTAATATACAAGTGCACACCTTTGAAGATATCGTCACGAAACTTCGCATAGGTGTATAATGTTACCCTGCGAGTCACATAGGCTATATGGTGGTAAAAATTGAAGGAGTGCTTAATAACTTTGTTTCTAAGTTTGTTTGGCTAGCAAGAGATGCGTGACCTCGGTCGTAATGCAGAGGGCAAGCGGAGGGAAAGTAGTAGACAAAACATGCGCAGTAGTAACAGAAACATATGCAAGTTCGTATTCGAACAAGTTAATTGGCATACGTTCCAAAAAAATTATAGCCAAAGAATTTTAGTAAATAATCTTACATTTTCGCTTTACATAAAACTTTGAATTATAGGACATCGGATTTAATCTATGTCTATATATCTGAAATGCTGTTTATGTTTGCCTAATATACAAATCCATACCTTTGAAGATATCGTCACGAAATTTCGTATAGGTGTATAATGTTACCCTGCGAGTCACATAGGCTATATGGCGGTAAAAATTGAGGGAGTGCTTAATAACTTTGTTTCTAAGTTTGTTTGGCTAGCAAGAGACGCGTGACCTCGGCGTAACGCAGTGAGACGCTATGAGCTACGGGTGAGGGGAAGTGGAGGGGAAGTAGATAGGAAAGACATAGAAACATATACAAGTTCGTATTCGAACAAGTTAATTGGCATAGGTACCAAAAACAACATAGCCAAATAAGGTAATACCAAAACTTTCATTTTTGCTTTACCTAATGGCTTGTTTTGTCGGATATGCGATTCATTCTATCCGTATTTATAAATCTGAAATTCTGTTCATGTTTACTTAATATACAAATGCACACCTTGAAGATATCGCCACGAAACTTCGTATAGGTCTATAATGTTACCCTGCGAGTCACATAGGCTATATGGCGGTAAAAATTGAGGGAGTGCTTAATAACTTTGTTTCTAAGTTTGTTTGGCTAGCAAGAGACGCGTGACCTCGGCGTAACGCAGAGAGACGCTATGAGCTACGGGTGAGGGGAAGTGGAGGGGAAGTAGATAGGCAAGACATGCGCAGTATTAACATAGAAACATATGCAAGTTCGTATTCGAACAAGTTAATTGGCATAGGTACCAAAAACAATCTAGCCAAAGAATTTTAGTAAATAATCTTACATTTCGCTTTATTTAAAAGTTTGAATTATAGGACATCGGATTTAATTTATCTATGTCTATAAATCTGAAATTCTGTTTATGTTTGCTTAATATACAAGTGCACACCTTTGAAGATATCGTCACGAAACTTCGCATAGGTGTATAATGTTACCCTGCGAGTCACATAGGCTATATGGCGGTAAAAATTGAAGGAGTGCTTAATAACTTTGTTTCTAAGCTTGTTTGGCTAGCAAGAGACGCGTGACCTCGGTCATTACGCAGAGGGGAAGCGGAGGGAAAGTAGTAGACAAAACATGCGCAGTAGTAACAGAAACTTATGCAATTTTGTATTCGAACAAGTTAATTGGCATAGGTTCCAAAAAAATTATAGCCAAAGAATTTTAGTAAATAATCTTACATTTTCGCTTTACATAAAAGTTTGAATTATAGGACATCGGATTAAATCTATCTTTAAATCGAAATTCTCTTTATGTTTGCCAAATATACAAATCCACAACTTTGAAGATATCGTCATGGAACCTCGCATAAGTGTATAGATTTACACTGTGAGTTACATAGGCTATATAGTGATAAACAATTTGGGAGTGGTGCTAAATTCAATAAATGCTGTTTGCCATTTGGTCCTGGACAACGCTAGGTACTCCAGTTACTATAGTGTAAAATAATTCTATATATATTTTAATTGGCAAGTGAAATAAGGAAAATTGAAAGTTTTGAATGAGAAATGATCAAGGTAACTCCTGTAACTATAATATGGTTTAGTAAACCAGATGATGGGAGATAAATGATGATCAATAATTTACATTTCATTTTCTGAATTGATCAGATTCTGGTCCAATACTTTATGCAAACACTAATTTATGAAATAAATGAACAATAAAAAAGTGTGATTAAACATTTTAGTGGATGGTTTAAGAGACAACATATTGCAAATATTTTATCAATTTACACAATAATTCTCACTCATTTCATAAGAAAACTAAAATCTCCAAATAAAATTTCAGCAAAAATATAAGGTAAGCCTCAGACTAGGTGATCAATTTAAAAACATTCAATGTCCAGGAGTATGATTTTCACACAACATCCCAAAAAAGCTTGCGAGTTCTGAGACTCCTTTCTCCTCCTCAACTTCGACCTTTGTGTATATTTTTTTATTTTTCTAACAACAGATTGTGAACATGTTAAACGTTTATCTGTGGAGTTAGTGTGGCTGAGTGAAGTTGTATCCAGATTAGCAATTGTTAAGGAGCCCATATATAGTATATACTCAGGAATGTTTTGAAGCACACTTTGATCTTGTAACTACATATCCATTCACCGTGTCCTCTTCTCGTGTTTAAAATGGAGTCTTACCAATTCCTAAGATGAGAGGGTTATACTACTTTATTAACCTGGTGACTTCATGGAAACTTCAACTTTTGGATGAATGGAATATCCAGATGTTTCACCATGTGAACGTTTTCTTCTCTTGCACACACCAACAGAAAAGGCTGCTGACACATTCCTCTTGGCTGTTTCTGACAAATAAAACTTGATGGCAGCAGAATCGTTATTTATCATAAAACGGAAATTTTAATGAGAAGAATTAATAACCTGAATATATTTAGAATAAAAGGACAGAAATATTTAATAACAAGTAATTATATGCAAAAAGACAGTAGCTCTGTCCATATACAAATATTTTTTCAGTTACTAACATGACTGTTTAGTCAGATCAATAAATTCCCAAAATTAATTATTATATCTGTCATATTTTAGACGAGAAAATGTTAGCTATATTAATGTTATAAACTTTATTCCATTATGAAATAAAATGTATACCAAGGTTTAAAATAAATATTTGGTATTGAATTTGGTGATATCACAGAAATGTTACAGCTACTATATTCATGCCTATTGACCTTTTAACTCTTATCTTCTAAAAGGATGACAATAACAGAACATCTATCAATGTTACTAAGAAGACTGAGTCCTATTGTTTCATATGTACCAATGATTTCTAGACTGCTGGTATGCAATGACCACATCCATGTCTTGATTTACTGGTGACTGTATTACAGACAACAGATATATTAATCATCTCTATATTACAAAACTGTCATTATTGTTTTTATTGGATTCTACCCACTTTTATTTAGCATTATTAATATTTTACCAGTCAGAACATTAAAAGGTTTTTTTTCCCAAATTCACTGAATTATTTTATGTAATTCCATCATAATGAATTTTAATTTTAAAACATGAAGAGATGATGAATAAATATGCTAAAACATGAAAAAGAAAGCTCATAGAGGGAGATTTCTTGAATTTGACTTCTATTTCACATTGACATAATCTTTTGGGCAGTGAGCCACTACTATACTAAGGAGGAAAGCATATACACACATGTACTATCTTATTTTATGTAGGTAGTCCAACATTGCCCCACCACAGTTACCCCCTGTCAGTGATGTAGCTGGTAGGCAAACAACTGTATGGTTGGGATTTCCTTGGATGTTCACGCCAACTGGAGCAATTGTTGCTCTCTACTCCATACAAGGTGCATGATATCCTGGGAAAGTGCTGAAATCCATACTCCACCCTTGACTGCCTTGTGAAATTAGCTGAACAGGGCCTCTTCCAAGAGTAGGAGCAAATAGTTAATGTCAACTTGAGTGGGTAGGTTTCTTTGGTGCAATCCTTCAGAAGTCATCTGGATGCTCAGGTAATCCTGAAAAAAAAGAATAAGTTATTTTAAAGTATCAAAATCCTCTGCTCTGATTTCAGTAGTACTCTCCAAACCATGTGATAGGAGATACTTAGACAATAAGCTACCATGTTGGTCAATCTGCAAATATTTTCAAGACTGAAAGAATCTCATTTGGATCAGCATTGTATTTGGAATTCTTGCTCACATTTCAATGTAGCCAAATGCCAAATGAGTTTATAGAAAATTGGTATTTCTCACACTTATTATGATATTATTACTTGGCATAGAAAGTCAGCACAATAATACATAATACATACTCATACTCACAGAGTGGTATAAAAGACACCATTACTTATGTATCTGTGAAAAGGTTTAAAATAAACTCGGTGTGACACAGAAAATATTGAAATCATAGTTTAGGTAAAAATGCTATTTTAGTCTTCTAATGATAAGACCATATAAACCAAATACCTCTTATGGTACGATTTCTTAGGCTGTTTCCATTACTTGAAACCGAAACCAAGTTGGTTCATAACTGGAATTGTTTTTTCATACAATTGTTTCATAATCCCGGCTAAACGATTTGAAAAATGTGGATTTTAGCAATAATTTTCTTCGTCTGTGCGGGAAAGGCGATTTTTTTTGTTAGCTACAGGGTGTTAAAATGCACTACACAGTTTCGATAAATTTGGTTCAGTGTGCCGCGAAATCGAGAGAAACCAAAAGTGTGTCGTGAAATTTAAATGGTTACGCAGCACTGCTAGAACACCCGCTACTAATAAATAGAGATGCCTCAATATATTAATTTACTCAACCTATGAGAAGGCGGTAGTAGTGCTGACATGTTTCAAATAAAAAAAATCTGATGTGGCCAACACATGACTTTCTCCATATTTGGGGTATAGATATTTAAATTATTATGAATAGCATTATGAGGGAAAATTATTACTTCGTGTCGTAAAAGAATACAGTCTTCCTTATTGCCGTAAATTACGTATATTTTGAATATGTTTACAGAATTCACCGTTACATGGCGGTGGCGCTGTATACTGGAAATTACGAAAAAGTTGAATATCTCCGAAATGGACGGTTCTACGAAAATTTCTTTCAAACAAAACCTGGAAGAAATATTATTCTGTACAACTGTGGTCCTCAGGAAGATTACCAATAACGACTTTTTAAGTAGATATTTGACGGAAACCGAAAAAACCGATTATTTATAAATAATTCCTAAACAATAACGGCTTTGGAAAATTGTTTCAAATGAAAGTTGTAGGAAATTACATTCTCTATAACTTTAGTATAGAATTGTAAATACAATAATGATATTTTAACGGAGAAATATCGCAAAAACCGAATCGGGTTTCGAATAAACCTCGACTTCCGGTTACCCGTTATTGTCGAAAAACTAATGTTAAAGTGTTATATATGAAGTTTGGTAACGATATGTCAAGTACTTTTGAGTTAGAGCGCCCACAATCACATACACACGCGCGCGCACACACACACGCACACACACACGCACGCACACACACACACACATCATTCCGAAAATGGTCTAGACGTGCTCTAGGGACCTGAAAACATTTCCGTTGAAATCCCGAAGTCGATTTTTTTCATGATCACAATACTTTCCCATTACTTCGTATGGAGAAAATAAAAACAACCAATAAGTTGTTCGCCAATATGCTGCGATAAATCCGTTTACGGAGGAAGTGTAATGCATGCCCCCGCCTCCTAATAGTAGCGCCACTAACGGCAACTTAGGAAACTCTGTAGTGCCGAGAAAAGTGAAACTTTTTCGAACACCAACGCGAACCCAATCCAAGATGGTATTTTCTTTTATTATAATGCGAAATGAAAGGTATGTGGCCGCAATAGAGATAAAGCCGTGTTGGGTGCCTTCATCGCCCTGACGGAATGCATATCCCCCTCTCCATGTCAGTGGAGATTGGTGCCCTAAGCACAGCAAACGTAATTGTGTTGATAGTAGGACATAGTTCCGTATGCGGCCGTTGCGGTTAGTGGTGCTAATATCAGGGGGGAGGGGGTGTATTACCCTTTAGCCCCGTTTAAAATTGAAGATAACTTGTATGCCTGGCTCATTTTCGACAAAGATTAAAAATAGAAATTTGATGTCTTTTACGAGGAGCCCTATAATTACCTGTACCGCGGCTCTTCATGGTCCTTCCGTTTCGTATCTTGCCATAGAGTTAGGCTGGTACCTTCCACCTCCTTCCTCTGTCGCTTAGACCATCTTCCTGCTGCTATGCCGCCTCTAGACAGAAAACTAATCCCTCACTCTTCGGATGGACGCGGAACATTCGCTTGTCTCGTTTACTGCCGGTGTCGAACGCCACCTTCTCCTTCATGGGGTGAGTGGGCTCGAATTCTTCTCTTTTCAGACGTGTACTCAGCTTTGACCTTCCATACTAACCCTTTTTATTGTGTTCCATTCTATAGCTCGGCAACCCCTTCCGGATGGAGATTCGCATTAGCAGTGGCCAGCGCTTTGTTGGGACGACTGAGTGTTCAAATCGAAGTCGTCTGGAAAAGTTTTGCGGCGTTATAAAGGCGAAAATCAAATGCTGACGATGTTTAAACGCTAAAACATTAACGAAAAAAGTTTTATTATTTAAAGTATTTAAATTCACACAGTATACCATCAGTTTACAACTCCATGGATAGGTTCAGCGTCACAACTTTTCGTGATGTGACCTGGGTCGCAACCTGCAAAATTTCAGCATGAATTGCTGTCAAAAAATAAAAATGAATCAGTTGGCAATAAATATCTATCTAGGATAAATAATTCCACCCCCTCTTCTACTTATCTGAATTGAATTAAAAAATTAATGAGAAAAAGTTACTTTCATATGAGATTTAACGACGGATGAACTCTTCCGCCTCTTCTAAGCTCCTTTCGCTTCGACCGCCAAATATAACTACCTATTTTTCGATGGAGGCATAGACTTGCTCTTGTGCTGCTAAATTGTTCGGCGTAAAAGGCTCGAGTGGATAGCCATTCCTCACTGTCGTAGACCTTTCCTAGACAGTGGAGCCACCAGTGGCAGATCATCTAATTCATTTTAACACTATAAGTACGGCGACCTTTTACTTTCTCCATACGTAAGAATGGGAAAGTATTGTGATCACGAAAAAAATCGACTTCGAGATTTCAACGGAAATACACGTTTTGAGGTCCCTAGAACACGTTTAGACTATTATCGGAATGATGTCTGTGTGTGTGTATGAGATTGTGGGCGCTCTAACTCAAAAAGTACTTGTCATATCAATACCAAATTTCACATATAACACTTTAGCATGAGCACCGATTAGTTTTTGGACAATGCCGGTTAACCGGAAGTTTTGGTTTTTTCGAAACTCGATTCGGTTTTTGCGATATTTCTCCGTTAAAACATCATTATTGTATATACAATTGTATACAGAGGTTATATAGAACTGGACTGAATCGACTTTGTTCTACGAAAGAAACGTTTTGAGGAGTAGGATGCATAGTACGCTGTTTAAACCAGAATTTTAATAAACTAGAAACCAAACAAATATAATGAAGGAGAAAATAAAACATTTATTTTAGCGAACAAAGTGTTTTTTATCGCTAAGAAAACACAATCAGCATGCTGGGCAAAGATCATTTAACAAGCAGCTTGCCGGAAAGCTTAGTGTACACTTAGAATCGTGTTTTGGGAGAAAGACGAACGCCCTGCCTATATAATAATGTAACAGACAGGAGCAAAGACAGTCAATCCACAAAAATCACATGGTGTTGGTTATAGCATTGTCCTGAGTTATGAAAGTAGGTATAAATGTTTCGTGGATAAACAAAGTTAAGAAACCCTGGCTTAAGTAAAAGGAAGGACAAAGACAGACAAATTTTCGAAAAAGGAGGATATGGAAGGACAAAAGGTTTAGAAAAGACAAAGATTTAAAAAGGAGGACTGTCCTTCCAAAAGGAGGAGATCTGGTCACCTCACTTTAATCGACTCCATAAATATTAAACATGTCCGTATTACATTTCATGCACAATCCCGGCTTAGGCAGTTAAAAATAAGAAACGCTTTCAAGATTGTCCCCCATTCGTAACCATGGTTTTCCATTGTTTGAGTGTCGAATTTTGTCACCGTCTCAGAATACCAGCTCTTTTATTCGTATTCAGACGCCATGACGCCGAGAAAGTTCTTGAAGTTTGAATTAAAAATTTTAATTCCATCCTTTTTCGACTTCGAGGCAGACGAGCAAGGCGTACGAAGCTGTCGCTTAGAAAAAGATAGTGAGAGAGAGAGAGACGATGAGAAGGATGACAGTTTTATAAAGTGAAATTTGAATTTATCAAGTTGTGTCACCGATGAATCTGCTTGCATGAAAATATATCGTCGCATTTAGATCACAGAAAGGCATCCCGGACGATCTTCGCTCTTAGTTTGCATCCTTAATTTTTTTAGCTGGTTAAAAAAACCCTGATATAATCGTTTTGTCTGTCTGTTCGATCAGTGAATTATTTCTACGCCGTTCAGTTACAGCAACCAAATTTCGAGAGTTCATTAATGGTCATAAGTTCTTCCAGCGGTTGAGATTTGGAGGACCCAGGGGTATCATATGGGGTATAATGGGAAGTTATAAAAAAAACTAGCCCTTAAATACTTGTTTTATCGGTTATTTTCTTTATTTGTTTATTTCGTGAATGTGGGTAATTAAAAATGTGGGGAATTAAAAAGTTTTGCAGAAATTTATTTAAGTGTATAATAGAAATAGGTATTTCGTGAATTATATTCCGTTTCTGCGTGTCCATTGGGTTCAAAGCTTAATGAAATTGCAGAGGAAATTAAGTTCGTTCCACAGAGGAGTAACTAACTTTTTCTGGCGTAGTTTGTAAACATAAAATGATTACATTTAAACTAGTTGCGAGACCGAAATGGGATTAAATTGTAGTAAATCCGAGGATTTAAAAAATTTTGCGGAAATTTATTTAATGCCTCGTGAAAGTGTTTCTTGAAAATACGTATTTCGTAACACGTGAAATTTACTCAGTTTCGGCATGCCCATGCGTCAAAAAACTTAACGAAATTGCCCAGGAAATGAAATTCGTTCCTTCAGATGGGTAACTTGCTCGGCGTAATTAACTTACAAAAGAGGTTAAATTTTAATTAATTGCCAGGCTATGGAACGGTCGCCTGTGTATCGCCTTCAAGTAGACGGTAACATATTTGATAATAAAGTAGCATTATTCCAATTGGTAACGTCCTGGTTGATTGTTTGGATTCTTGGAGTCCAATTGATGTACAGAAATTATTTTTTTTATGATGACGGTATTTATTATGACTCCAGGACTAGTTGATAAAAAGTCAAAAGATCTATTCTTGTCCACACGAAGAAAATATACAACCTTTACTAAATTATAATTTGTGCTTTTGCTGAGAAATATTGTATAAAATATTTTAAAGCGTATTAAATTCATAGTAAAGCTGTGCACGTTAATTCAACCCTTGAATTTAATCATGTTAGGAAAAATAAGAACGCGAGTTTAAGGTAATAAAGTCAAAAATTCCGAAAAAAAAGTGTCCGAAGGTTTCGTCATGATTAAAATTTTCGTTTTGAAACATTTAACTAATGGATCTTTTAAAAAATCTATATCTTTTGGAACGTGTTTGTTTTTAAAATAAACTTTCTTTTGCCCTATCTCTTTCCATTTTTCATAAATTCCGTTTTATTGTTTCATGCCTTGGTTCGCATCAATTTCATACAGTGTTTTATTATATTTTCATTTAAGTTATTTTATCCACGCGCGGTCGAGCAAAGAGATTAATACGAAGAAACCGATAGACACCGTCGACTTTTTGTAAGATGAGACTAAAAATACTTTTGAAAACTGCAGCTCGTTCCTTTAACACACGAAAACTAACGCGATAATGGGGCGATTCTGACGTGCACTCCAAAGATTCTTTCTCTTTATCGTTTAAAAATAATAATAAGCCCTGCGGGTTGAAAAAAAAAACCAACAAGAAAGGTGGATGAGATACGTAGTAGTTTTGAATATTACTTTATTTAAGGTAGATCAAAATGTTTGGGATTACCCGCGGTTTCTGCCGCGAACCCGTTGAATTCTGGGTAGAAGGGTTTAGCTTGCTTGATCCTTCCATCTCCTTGCGGCACCTGGGTTCTTCTCAGCCGCTCCGGGAATGAGTAAACAATAGCGATAAAATAGAATTTCGCATGAACGCGGCGGCGGCGGAGGTAATTCCGCAGAAATTCCCTTTTGGTTTTTGTATACCTTTCATCCATCCCCTCCAAATATCTTTATCACCTCCGCTGTTTAATTACGCAAGGGAATAAATAGATGGTAACAAGCAGAGGAGGCGGACCTCGCTGAAACAATAGGCTTATTTTCTCAAAAACGTACGTATTTTTTCTTGTTAGTCGTAAATACTGCTTTACGTTGGCGGAAATACTTTTGTGACGTTAATTTCTTTCGTTTTTGTGTGCTATGGTATGTTTAAATTGGAATTTCCATCAACTGGAAAAGTCCGATAAACCGAAGCGTCCGATAAACCGGAACGTCCGATCAACCGGAAAGTGCGGTCAGCTGAAAAGTCCGATTAACCGGAATCGGCTTAGTCCCGATGTAACGGATGTATCCTGTAGAGTTACCGTTTATATCGCAATACTGCCGACAATAATTAATTATTCACACGAATAAAAAAAGAATTGAGCTTCTCCTTCCTCTAATGGAGAATGAAGTTCGAATTTATCTCCAATTTATGAAAAAATTAACGTGCCCTACCAACCTTTAAAACATAAATCGTACAATAGGAAAATTGCCGTTGAAACATCGTTTCAAAGCCTCGAATTTTACGAAAATCAGTTAAGATGGATTTTGTTTTCTTTCTAAGCGGAAAGACCCAAGAACAACCACCCTCCTCCCTTCCTCCCCCGACACAAAAATGTCGAACAGAACCTTACCACATCCTGGGAAAATTAAAGGATATAAATATTACGAAAGGTCGCCGAAAATAATCCACCATTAATCTTGGGTTAATCACGGGTAATCTCGACGGCCTATTTATTTTCCTTATTTTTTTATTTAAATAGGAAAAAAAATGAAAAACGCGAAATATTTACCTTTTTCATTTGCGGAGTGGAGGGGTAAGGAAGTCGAATGTGGAGAGGAAGGAAGGAAGGAAGAGGAAGGGAAGGCCAAAGTGGCCATTAATTCCTTCGAGATGGAAGCACAGGCACACCGCATCCGAATAGGCAACATGGAAAAAGGTAAGAAGGGAAGGAGAAAGAAAGGGTTATGTGGTTTGAGGGTTGTTGAAGGAGATTGCGTGAGAAAAATTTGCTTTAAAAATAATCGATCCTCGAAACCGCTACTACGGGGAGATTCTCCTTTCCTCTGAAAGCCTTGTGCTGTAGTGATATATATATATAGGGCAACTAGGTGTCTCTCTTGTGCTGACGAAGGGATCATCCCGAAAGCTCTAACCTCGACAAATGTGTCTCTCCAACACCCCAGCGGCTCTACTTCCGGTAAGTGTTCACTGGGTTTCCTTCAACACCTAGTTGCCCTAAATATCCTTACTTACCTTTCCTCTTCCGTAGTATTTATATATATATATATATATTTATTTAGGGCAACTAGGTGTTGAAGGAAACCCAGTGAACACTTACCGGAAGTAGAGCCGCTGGGGTGTTGTCTCTCTCTTGTGCTGACGAAGGGATCATCCCGAAAGCTCTAACTTCTACAAATGTGTCTCTCCAACACCCCAGCGGCCCAACTTAAGGTAAATGTTCACTGGGTTTCCTTCAACACCTAGTTGTCCTAAATATCCTTACTTACCTTTCCTCTTCCGTAATATATATATATATATATATATATATATAGATAGAGAGAGAGAGAGAGGGAGAGAGAGGTGGAGAGAGAGAGAGGGAGAGAGAGAGGGAGAGAGAGAGGGAGAGAAAGAGGGGGAGAGAGAGGGGGAGAGGGAGGGGGAGAGAGAGGGAGAGACAGACAGACAGACAAACGACTTTATTTAGGGCGAAATTGAGAGAGAGAGGGAGAGAGAGAGGGAGAGAGAGAGCGAGAGAGAGAGGGAGAGAGAGAGGGAGAGAGAGAGGGAGAGAGAGAGGGAGAGAGAGAGGGGGAGAGAGAGGGGGAGAGAGAGGGGGAGAGAGAGGGGGGAGAGAGAGAGAGGGAGAGGGAGAGAGGGAGAGAGAGGGGGAGAGAGAGGAGGGGGTGAGAGAGAGAGGGGGAGGGGATGTATGCTAATTGGACGGAAATCACCGGTCGATGAGGGAAGGCAGGAAATGGGAGAGGCCATGAGTTAGAGAGAGAGGAAACGAAGTGTGATACGGAATGGGAGGAGGATAAAAAAAAAGAAGGATGTTTGAAGAATGTCGGTTGGAGAGAAGGAAAGGAGTAGAAGGAGACGTGGTATTGAGGTGGTGGAAGGGTTTGGGGGTTGACGATGGAGCGGAAAAAGGTATAAGAGAGACGAAAATGAGGGGAGCGAGAAGTCGAGTGTACAGACCGGAAGATGGTGGTTTCGAACTAACGCTTTAAAGGGAAGTAGAAAATGAATAATGGTATGGATAAGGATCAAGTGAAGTGCATACTACAATCTTATAAGATGGGGAATAAATATATGGGCAAGGAAAGGATAATACAATGAGATGTGGATTCTGTTGAAGGAGTCGTGGAAGAAATAAGTAACCATGGTTAAAGAAGAATACAAGGGTGAGAGGTGATACCTTATTACTTATTGCCTAATTCCATTCACTGAGTTTTCTTGATCGATTTTTATGATTATATTTACTTTATAAATTGTAAATTATTACCCGGCATACAAACCCTGTAGGTTCGTATCGGTTTCTATTCATAGTATATTTCTAGATGCAACGTTTGATAATTAATGATACTTAATCGCTGTTTATGCCTATTGGTTTCTATGTCCTCGCCATACGCACTTGCCAATTTAAAGTATAAAAGCCATCTATGATATACCGTGGAAAATATTTTTTAAATTGGAAAGTCATTATTGTTATATGCTCGTAGTTATCGGTGGCAGTATGTAGAAATAACTTCTTAACTAGCGTGCACAAACGTATGCAGTAGAATTTTGCTGTTAAAAAACATTCACTTACATACTTTTCGTCGATGGAGTTTCATACAGATTTTTATAGCAATAGCTTTTGTTTTTATCTTAACATTATATCGAGTAATTTTGTATTATTTCCTGGAATGTGAGTCGTTAAAAGTTTTTTTTCATCCGCGATTTTTCAGGCAGTGTTTACAATGCTTACGAGAGCGACTTCTGTCTCGATATCCGTGCGGTGAATTTTGTTAATGAGGATTGAAAATTCGAGAAAAATGGTGGTTCATCTAAGACGACGGGAGACATTTGAGCCTTAGGCAATATAAGAGAAAATTATGCTATGTCGTTTATGCCACATAAACTACGTGAACACTAAAATTCATATTAAATGATGATTTAAATACACTATCCAGTGCCGATTATATAATAATATTGGTTAATAAAATTACATTATTTTTATTTTATTTTGAAAATTCTTTAGTAAAGACTTAAAAAATCTTTGCCAGCAAATTCGTCTATTTGTTCCTTTCATTACAAAATGTCAAAGAAAGGGATTTAAAGTTGTGACTAATTACCTATGCAGAATAAAGATATTCCATTCAAAATCTCAATTATTATAGATGTTAATGAGTAATGGATGAAAATGGAGAAGGGGTAAAAATAAGAAAGTTGATAATTCTAATTTAAATATGAAAGAATAGAAATAAAAATAAGGGCTTTGAGGAGCGGCAACCATTAAAAGTGAATTTATTCTTCGGAAAATAGGTGTAAGGGTTTAAATCTGTTTCAGAAGGCAAAATCATTTAAAATTTTAATTTAAAAAATAACATGAGTGGATTACGTAATAGGTACGACAAATAACACTTAAATAAATGAACTTGAAAATGTAATATGAAATTACAGGCGACTCCCGAGATTCGACAGGGATGCGTTTCTAAAAACGTGGTCGAATCTCGAATTGTCGAATGTCGTTTTTCCATAGACTTGCATGTTATAATCGGGGGATACGTTCTCGCATCCCGGCTCGCGCGAGTCGGACAGGGCCGTCGTCTGCAGCACATCCCTGCATACTTCTATCTATACATACAACTATATATCGCAGCGAAATTATTATAAAAGTTATTAAAAAGCACAAATAACTTGCAGCCTCGCCAGTTAATTTAGGTTATGCAAACCTGCCCTTCTCTTAAATCTGTCAAACCAGCCATCAAATTACGTGAATTTATCACGTTCTAGAATTTTCTCCTCTTTCACATAAGTGCTAATAGTTGAACAACGCTCGTTATTTGATTCACTTGCATTATCACTATTAGATTTCCTTTTAGATATCATGTCAGGTGATAAATTTATAAAAAAATCAATTAAATAAATTTAAATGAAAGATTAACAGAAAAAAGTGAAATCAGCAACAAATTTAACAAATTAGAGCAGAAATAACTATGTCTATACTGAAACTAAACCTCGCGTGGTTGGTCGGGACGAAAATTACTTCGCGTAAACTAGCTCCCAATTCGATCAGCTGCGTCAAAATCTCGAATTTGTCGAATCTCGAACTGGCGAATCTCGGGAGTCGCCTGTATTTAGATTACTGTATATTTAGAAACAACGAAATGATATCATCAGTTCAAAAATATAAGGTGATATCTTCTTAGTGCTCAATTCGTTTGAATTAATTCCAAACTTTTGCTACGTGTTTACTTGTTCATTTATGTGAAAAGATAAAGTTAACGAAAAAACTATTGGTAGCAAAGCCTGAAATAAATCCTGCGGTGTATTAACCTCACATAATGATTATCCCAACATTAAAAAAATCGAAGGTAAGTCAACGCATTTCCGATCGACGAAATAGATGTTTGAACGAATAAAATTCCCAATAAAATCCAGGTTGTACAACAGCGTCTCTTTCTTCTAAATGTAATTATTTCTTAGGAACTTGTACAAACGCGAAAGTTTTCAG